>BQNB010110235.1:0-22593 GCA_026074375.1 Tanacetum coccineum
TTTGCTTGTGTTTTTGTGGTTTATTGTCCAGGATTGTCCCGGATTTTTGAAGCCTCTCGTGCTCGCGGTTTTGTCCTTCGATCACTCGAGCTTCAAATCCTCAGCTTCATTTGGGAAATCCAATATCCAAATCTTATCGACTAACGTTTATCTTTAAGCATACTTAATAAACGGCTTAGGATTTACGTAGAGACCCTTCTTAAAACATTGAGGACAATGTTTAATTCTAGTATGGGGGGATCTATCGATTTGATTGTGCCTGTAGTCGTTGTTTTCACGTAATCCCGTTTTTACCACCAAAATTTCCTAAAAGAAAGAAAATTTATAAATTTTCAAAAATAAATATCGTGGTTTTTGTCATAATGTTTGACTTTCCTGTTGGGTAGAATAAGAATAAATTTTAACTCGATTTTCGAGCCGTGATTGAGCTCTAGTTGTTCCTTATTTTAGACTAAGCAGTTCGCGAATCTCGACGAAGAACGAAAATGATAGGATTTAGGTTGAGTGGATGCTAAACAAGGATTATTTGGAAATCTTAAGAGCTCATGTATGTAATTTGTGCTTTTTCTCCCATTAGCTCCTAACGGGGCTAATAACTTACGTATATTTTTGGAGAGAATTAAATTAAATCAAAATTTTTATGTAGGTTGATATCAATAATTTTAGTCTTAGTTCAAAGTTATACTTAAATTTTTCAAAAAAGAAGTCTTCTTATTATCGTGAAATAAGTAAATGAAAAAAAAATATATAGCAAAAATTTTAATCTTAGTTCAAATTTATACTTGAATTTATCAAAAAGAAGTCTTCTCTATATCGTAAAAAAATGAAAAAAGATGAAAAATAAAAAAATATAATAAATATAAACTGTGGGCTGATAAAAGTTTGTTGTATCATGCCGGCTCACAACCGATGTTACAGCCTTCTAGAAAGCCCATTGTAAGAATAAAAATCTGAGACTGATAAAAGTTTGCTGCATCTTGCCGGCTCACAACCGATGTTGCAGCCTTCTAAAAGGTCGAGGGTTACAATTGCATAAATGTTTAATATTAAGTGTGAATTAATAAATAGATCTCTTTTTGTTAAATTTAAATATGCTTTTGAACTTTGACTATTCTATTTTATAAGCTATGTGTATACGGAAAACCTAAGAGTTTTTGAAACCTAAGGTCCGTGAGTCCCGATACTAGTCTCTGTGGGGTGTCAAAAGCCTGGTCACTTAGCCACAAGGTTGGGATGTGCCGAGACGAAAGTCGCTACATGGGATGATCTCGCCTTCAAACTCATTATTCTCGGGTGGAACGTAGAATTTTGCAAAACGTTGATCCATGGTTGAAATTCAAAATAGCACATTCACCTAAGATATAATAATTGTCGGGAGTGAAAAGTTCACAAGTTGCAAATATGAGTAGTGTTAGCATCTTAACTGATATTTAACTATGATTTCGTTTTAAGCTTGGTTTGGAGCAAGTGAAAAGTCGGGGACGATGAATTTATCCTTTTTGGGGCATTCTCGGATCGAAATGCATCTTGTTCTATGATCCCTAACGGTTATGAAAATAACGAAAGTCAAAAATAGTTAGTTACTAATATATTAAAAATATATATATATTAGGAATAAGTGTATATCATTTAAAAATGGTAAAAATGGGGCTTTTCTAAACTCTTGATTCTTTAAATTCCCCTCGATGAACACTTAGCTACGTTTCGATGTAATTAGTCGAGGGGGATCGAGATTCTTAGTTTTCTAAGTGCTTACTTATAGCATTACGTAAGGACACACATTATCTTAGTATGGGGGATTTTGGTACGTGTTTAATTACAAATACCTTTGACCATTAAAAACGAGCTAAAATGACTAAAAACGTACCAAAAATATATTGTATTTGTATATTTTGCATTTGTATTGTACAGGTAACGGATATTCAAGAAAAGGACAAAATCAAAGCCAAAAACGACAAAACCGAGCACGAGAACAGAAAGAGCGTGAAGCAAAGTTGAAGTCAAAGCCACAAGCCAAAAATCAAATCAAGTCAAAGTCAACCCCGGGAAGTTGATTCGGAAAAAGCATCAAAAACCGAACCCGAAAACGTAAACTGCCAAAGTGGGCCCACCCGTACCCTCCTAGTGGGCCTGGGAAAGCCCACTTATACACTTATAAACCTGAAACATAAATAAAAGCCCAATTCCATTCCTTTCTATACCCGGCCCAACAACAATGAGCCCAACACCATCCCTTTATACTCCCATACCCGTTACCTTTTATAACACCCCCGCTAGTCCTTTAAAGGACTAACGGTGCAAACAATTATAAACTCCAGGGACCAAAGTTGTACCTCCAAAGACTAAAGTTGCAATATACTCATATAATTGGAGGGACCATTCTTGCCAATCCACCAAACTTCTCACCCTGCACCAAACAAACAGGCAACCTATTTTCCCGCTAAACTTCCATTGTTACTGTTCACCTCCCACCTCCAAAATTACTCTTACCCCGAGGTTAAACCTACTTAAACTCCCTTCTAGAAGCCAATAATGATGCAATGGATGACATTTTTGGCACCTGACACGTTGATGATCCAAGGCAATCATTGGGGAATGATTACGTAGACACAATCAAGGGTTGTGATGGACTTACAGAAGCACTAGATGAATTAAAGGGCCAAGATTGAAGCTTCTTTTCCTCTCACACAAGAAACACATGCATAGAAGCACACCTCCTAGAATCTTCCTTCGACTAGTATAAATAGGGTTCATGTGTAAGCCATTTGGCACCTAGTTTTTTTATCTTTCAGCTTATTTTAGTTCTATTTTAGCTTATTTTACTTTTTCCTTGTAATGTTTTTAAAGAGTTTAATGAAATTTTAAGTTTGGTTTTTAAATCCGTTTGCAAGTTTTTAAGTTCATATATGTTTCAAAATCCACTATAAGCTTTTATATTAAGCTCTTATAAGCTGTTTGTACTTAAGCAATGAAAACTTTTTAGTTTCTTGTTGTTTAATAACTAGTTCACAAAAAAATCACTCAAAAAGCTCAAATGGATGATAAGCCAAAGAGGGAAGGGCTTATTGCTGTCACTAGCTTGTCTTTTGACAAGCTAGAGCTTGTAGATTAGCTTATTTATAAGCTTGTTGCCCTGTTTTAAGCAAGGGCTCTTGTAAGTCTTCATTTCCATTTTAGCTTATTTACTATTCATCTGCTTATTATTGCTTATTGCTTGCTTTTATTTGCTTATTTGTGTTTGCTGATGATGTTTGTTGCTTATTATGCTTAGGTTTTAGTTTAAAAATCTTGTGTGCAAGTTTTCTTATATTCTGTCTTAAAATAGCTAATAAAATAGCATAATCTAATCTAGCTTATCTGAGTGCTTATCTACTGTTTAAACTTGCTTATTATTGTCTTTTTAGCTTATATATAATCTGGTCTTAAGGGTTTGTTCATTAAAAATCAAGAAATCAATTGGAAATTGGTAAAAACAGTTTTAAAGGGGTGTTTGGTTTAACTGCTTAAATGGGTCAAAGTGGGTTAAAATTGCAATTTGACACTTAAGTCAGTTTAGCTTAGCTTAAGTTAGTCCTAAGGTTTAGTTTGTTAAAGTTTTTAAGTAGTAAAACTCATTTTTGAGGATTTGAGGAGTTGTGGTTGTCATAGATTGCTAAGTATTCAAAAAAATTGAGAAAATGTTTTTTCATTTGCTTATTGTTGCTTATGCTGAATTTCAAACTCCTTTTTGAATGTTGATTATTGTTCTTTGAGGTCTAGATTTTATCTGTTTTTAGGTAAGAAGTTCATAAGGATCTGTTTAGGTGCTTATTTTTAAGCACAAAATTGGGATTTGTTAAGTTTGCAAAAGTTATCAAAAATATTTGTGTAAGTGTTGATTCAGTGTGAGATAGCCTTTTCATGAAGCTTTTTAAGTGCTTATTTGAATTTCAAAATGCTTTTTCTTTGTTGCTTATTGTAGCTTTTTGGCCATTCTTATTGGTGGTATAAGCCACTAAGCTATAAGGATCCTTTTGCTAGCTTATTTTTAAGCTAGAAAAGTCTCTATTGGCCTTTTTGCTTATCAGTTTTGGCCAAAATGCTCTTTTGCTTATTTAAGCTTATCTGCTTATTGTTTCTTTTATTTAGGTGTAGTTTAGCTTATTAAGTTAGATTAAGCCCAATTTAGCTTATTTCCTTTAGGTTTAAGCTTGTTTGAGCTTATTTGCATTCTAGCTTAAAAACCTCAAGCTTTATAGCTTTTTAAGTATTCTTTCTAATTTGCTTTCTATAGCTTTAACTCTTTGCTTATTTTTGTTTGTTCATGCTTATTAGGACTAGTCTATAAGCTGATATAAGCCATTTGCTTTGCCTTAGCTTATTTAAGTTAGAAAATAGCCTAGCAGTCTTAAGTTGCTAACTAGCAGTATTAACTTAAATGTTAGTACTGCTGAGTTCATAAGATCATTCTAGGCTTATTGGGTTGCTTATTTTTGTTCTTTGTTGTTCTTATTATCTGTTTTAGCTTAATTCTCATTTTGGTTTGCTTATTTGTACCTAATTAGCCAAACAGTTAGCATTTTATGGTTTAGCATAGTTTAGGCTTATTCTGTCTTTAAAAGCTTATTTATGTGCTTATTCTAGGTTTATAAAAATAGTGTTTTTGTAAAAAGTGCTTATTTTTAATCCCTTTAAAAAGTTGTAAAAAATGGAAAACAAAAACGTTTGGGATTAGGGGAAGCCCCAGGTGAGCAAGGCTCGAACCTGGGACCTCAACCCACACCCAAGTGTTTTAACCCAACACACACAAATAGCTCATCCGTCCTCCTTTGCATACATTATTCCTTTAACCACTTTTTGGCCCATTAAGCTTATAAGCCCGTTTTGATTTTTAACAGCTTATTTTGATAAGCTGTTTTGCCTAGCTTATTTTTCTTAGGATTGTCATAGTTTAAGCATTTTTTTAGAATTTTTCAGATTTTTTATAAAACGTTTAGTATTTTTTATATTTAATTTTCATTAAAATCGTTTTTAATTCATAAAAAATTATAAAAAAGTCAAAAAAATATAATTCTTTTTTAGAAAATTTTCTTTTAACATTTAGAACCTAGGAAAATTAGATTTGCTTTCGTAGGGTTTAAATTGCAAAATCTTGTTTTTTAAAGAACGAGATTGAATCCCGTTCACGTTTTTAGAGTTTTTAAGCCCTAAACACCTTCGTTTTTAGTCTAGTTTTCTTTGTTTTAGCTTTTTAGTCAATTAAGACTTATAAAAACCAAAAAGATCGTTTTAGGCTTAATTTTTATAATTTAAGGTTTTTAGGTCTCGTTTAGGATTCCCGTTTTGCGATTTTAGTTAAAAGTTGTTTTCCCTTAAGTGTTTTTAAGTTTTTTCCTTACTTTTCTTGTAGTTTTAGATAACCAAATCAAATCTTGTTCCATTCAAGCATCAATTCTCAAAACGACTCTCGACTTTCAATTGCTTTCCTCGTTGGGGAAACGATCCGGGAATCATACTCCCAGATTACTATAATTGTGATTTTTTTGATTGCTACCCTTATATTTATATATTTATAAGTATATTTTATATTTATATTTATATTTATATTTTATATAGGTACAGTCAAGAGAGCTGATCACAATCCAAACAATATTACTTGGAACTCGTAGTGACCATAGCGAGTCCTAAACGCTGTCTTTTGAATGTTCTCATCACGGACTCTGAGTTGGTGATAACCTGACCTCAAGTCGATCTTCGAGTAAACACTTGATCCTTGCAGCTGATCAAATAAATCGTCGATCTTCGGAAGTGGGTATCGATTTTTTATAGTAAGCTTGTTCAGTTCACAGTAGTCGATACACATCCGAAAGGATCCATATTTATTTTTGAAAAATAGGAACGGGGCTCCCCAGGGTGAGGAACTTGGCCTTATAAACCCTTCGTCTGAAAGTTCTTTGTTGTTGAGTAGACAATTCTTTCATTTTCGCTGGTGCTAATCTGTATGGTGCTCGTGCCCCCGGTGCAGCGCCTGGGACTAAGTCGATTTGGAACTCAACTTGTCGCGTCGGTGGTAATCCATGCAGGTCTTATGGAAAGACTTTTAAAAAATCCCGTACAGTTGGCACGTCCTCAAGTCGCTTCTCCTCCGACTTGTCTTCGGTATTCTTTTTCGTAACATGTGCCAGAAAAACTTGGTAACCCTTCTTATTGTACTTCTGTGTCTTTGTACACGATATGATGCTCAATCTCGACTTATTTCCACCCTCACTTCCATCACCTTGGAATATCAGAACTTTGTTTCCATAAGGGATACGTACGAGCTTCTCAGCACAAACAATTACCGCATGATATTTCGCTAGCCAATCCATCCTGATGATGACGTCGAAACTACCGAGTTCTACGGGCATTAAGTCAATGTCAAACGGGTGACCTAACAATCCTAATGTACAACCTCTAAGGATAGTGTTGGATACAACAATTCTTCCATCGGCTAATTCAACAGCATAACTAGCGTCTTGGGTAGAAAGGATGACTCCAAGTAAAGCACTAAAGGTATTTGACACAAAACTTCTATCGGTATCAAATAACATAGATGCATAACGATCTTTGAGAAGAAACATACCCGTGAGAACATTGGCATTCAGGTCAGTGTCACCTCCTCCTAGTACATATGCTTTCCCTCTAGCTTCACCAATCCCATTCTTGTTTCCACGGTTTTGATTTTTCAATTTAGGACAATCCTTCTTAAAATGTCCTTGCACTCCACACTCGAAACAAGTTACAGCCCTCGGATTTCCTACTTGAGCCCTCTAAGTAGATGTAGTGGCAACTATAGCCTTACAATCCCTGGCCATATGTCCAACCTTGTTGCACTTTTCGCATTTCACGGTGCATGGCCCTAAGTGATGTAGTCGACACTTGTTGCAGTAAGGCAAAGGCCTAGTATACCCCCTTTTCTCGTTGTTGCTAGCCGTATAAGCTCTTGCCACATTTTGACCTCCAACATTTTGTCTTTTAAATGGTGGTTATTGTTCGCAGTTGTCTCTCTGGTTGCTCTCTAGCCTTTTCTTGTTCTCAGCACTTCTCACAGCATAGCCCTTCAACTTTTGATCCATTAAGTTGTTGGCAACACGGACAGCATCCTGGAGTCTAGTAGGCTCTGCAGCAATCACATTTCCTTGAATGTTATCGAGGAGACCTCCAATAAACCTCTTAACCCGATCCTCCTCCTCGGAACCATATTAGGGCACATCATGGTAAGTTCTTGGAATCTCTAAGTATTAGCAGCCAAGTTATTATTCTTCACGGCCAAGTTCCATAGTTCCGACTCAATTTTATAAATTTCATTTCTTGGACAATACACCTCAGTCATTTGCTTCAAGAGCTCTCTCCATGACATAGCAAATGCAGCATCAGTCCTAATGGTCTGCTTGTGCGAGTTCCAGTAAGTTAATGCATTGTTGAGCAGAGTGCACATAGCATACTTCACTTGGTACTTCTCGGGACAATTACTGATGTGAAACATTGTTTCCATCTTCTCAAACCACCTTATCAACCCAACCACTTCGTCAGTCCCCTTGAAATTTAGTGGTTGACATTTCATGAAATCCTGGTAAGTACACTCACGAGTGACAGGCAAAACACCTCTCTCATTCACATCGTGATTTTCATTTCTTCTTCCATTTATGTTTCCAATCCCTCCTCCATTATCGTTCCCGTTTCCATTATCATTAACACCTCCATTCCCATTATCGCCTCCATTACCGTCACCTTTACTGTTACCTCCTCTATTTCCATCCCCGTTTCCATGCTCATCATCACTTTCCACAATTGGTCCAAGGTTTTTGTTAGCCTCGTAAGCTTCTAGAACTTCTGCCATACGTCGGTTGATCATTTCTTCAATTGCAGCACGTGTCCTTCTGAAACGTGTGTTAGTCATTATTCTACATTACAAGACATAGAACATGGTGAGATTTGATACGAGATATAACCATTATAATCGATAGGTAAAATTCATAAGATAAACGTAAATATACAATAAAACACGCTTTGCCAAAACGAATAAATAACATTACATCATGAGATGAACATACGAGAGAATCATAAAAATAATAATAAGCCTTCATATCATTAATAAACAGGAATAAGAGTCGGTTATAATCCAAAAAAATATAAGGGTACTTGTTTACATTAGATCTGCTACTAGCAACTAGTTCTATTTTCCACCTAAGTTCCACACATAAGTCATGATGCTACTATACTAAGGACGAAAACCTAAACGTCTTACTGCAAAAGACTTAAATCTCCTAAGTCTCCTCCGAGCATCATCATGATCCCTATGAATCTAGCTAATCACCTCCTGAGAAAGTGCCATGTGAAGAAGAATATTGTCAATACGATCCCTCTCAATACCTAACATACCTTGAACTCTCAGGTTCTCTCTCTCTCCAAACACCTGATCCTCTCTGACATCCTAGTCCTCTCTCTATCAGACATCAAATGGCCCATCTACAACTGTCTTTGCCCAGCCTCGATATCCCTAATCCTATTAATAAGAACCGCATGCATGTGGTCATACAACTGTTGTACTGCCACATCGACTCCTAACTGCATAACCTCCAAAGACTCATCAACACTAACCTAATTGGGAACATCTCAACTAGTAGACTCAAAACTGTCATCAGCAACTACTAGCTCTATAACTCTATCAACCCCGATCTCGAACGTGCCTCTCGCACTCAACTCAGCCTTGTACTCCTCCTTATCCTATTCTTCTTCTTGAATCATTTCTCAATGATGATCCATCACCCCCTCCCAACCAAGGAAATTATTTGCCTGAAATTCGAAAAGAACTTAAAGTTTGTGTGGCTAAAACTGATAAATCTTCAATTGATGAACCTCCCGAAGTCGAACTCAAGGACTTACCTCCTCATCTCGAATACGCATTTTTAGAAGGTAACAACAAGTTGTCCATCATAATTGCTAAAGACTTGAGTGTCGAGGAAAAAGCCGCTCTCATAAAGGTTTTGAAGTCACACAAGCCAGCCATCGCTTGGAAACTCTCCGACATCAAGGGTATTAACCCGGAATTTTGTACTCACAAGATTCTTATGGAAGAGGACTACAAACTGACGGTTCAACACCAAAGACGAGTGAATCCAAAGATCCACGATGTCATCAAAAAGGAGGTTGAAAAACTTCTTGATGCTGGATTAATTTACCCGATCTCGGATAGTCCTTGGGTAAGCCCCGTACATTGCGTACCGAAAAAAGGTGGCTTTACCGTTGTTGAAAATGATGAAAATGAATTAATTCCGACTCGACTGGTTACGGGATGGCGTGTATGCATTGACTACCGAAAGTTAAATGAAGCCACTCGTAAAGACCACTTTCCACTACCGATTAAGGATCAAATCCCTTGAGAGATTTGCGGAAACGATACTATTTGTTTTTCTCGATGGATCTTCGGGTACTTTCAAATTCCCATCGACCCTCATGATCAAGAAAAGACAACATTCACGTGTCCTTATGGAACGTTCGCCTACCGTCGCATGCCTTTTGGCTTATGTAATGCACCGGGCACGTTCCAAAGGTGTATGATGGCTACCTTTCATGATATGGTCGAAAAAACAATGGAAATCTTTGTTTAAACTGGGAAAAAAGTCATTTTATGGTAAAGGAAGGCATTGTCCTTGGCCATAAGATTTCCAAAAAAGGAATTTTGTACCTCATCCCATCACCGTAAAGGGTGTTAGGAGTTTTCTCGGTCATGCCGGTTTCTACCGACGGTTCATTAAGTGTTTTTCCAAAATTTCCCGACCGATGACTCATCTCCTTGAGAAGAATACTCCGTTCATTTTCTTCGATGAATGTATTCAAGCTTTTTAAACGTTAAAGAAAAGACTTACCGAAGCTCCAATCTTGATTGCCCCAGACTGGGACCTACCCTTTGAGCTTATGTGCAATGCAAGCGACTTTGCCATAGGTGCGGTCTTAGGGCAACGTCATGAAAAACACTTTAGGCCTATACATTATGCTAGCAAAACAATGAACGAGGCGGAATCGCATTACACCACGACGGAGAAAGAAATGTTAGCCGTGGTGTATGCCTTTGAAAAATTCCGATCTTACCTCATCTTGAACAAAAGTGTAGTGTATACGGATCACTCTGCCCTAAAATATCTCTTTGCTAAAAAAATTCCAAGGCGAGATTGGCTACTGGTGGTTTCTCCTCCATCAAGATTCGATTTCAATGGAATTGAGCACAAAAGAGCCGAGAATCACGCGGCCGACTCATCATTCCCGATTAAAAATCCGTATGAAAATGTGCTCGACCCAAAGGAGGTAAATGAAAAGTTTCCTCTCGAGACACTTAATATGGTGACTTCTCGTGGTGACTCAAGTACCCCGTGGTTTGCCGATTATGCAAATTACCACGCGGGGAATTTCATTATTAAAGGGATGTCGTCCCAGCAAAAGAATAAGTTTTTTAAGGATGTTAAACACTACTTTTGGGACGACCCCTATTTGTTCAAAATATGTGTGGATCAAATGATTCGGCGGTGTGTTGCTGGCCAAGAAGCTGTTGACATCCTCACAGCTTGCCATAGTGGACCCACCGGGGGACATTACGGTGCCAACTACACCGCCAAAAAGGTTTTTGACTCAGGATTTTATTGGCCCACGATTTACAAAGATGCCCATGACTTGGTCACCCGATGTGACACTTGTCAGCGTCAAGGAAAAATTTCACAACGTGATGAAATGCCTCAAAATTCCATCCAAGTTTGTGAAATCTTTGACGTGTGGGGCATATATTTCATGGGGTCATTCCCGTCTTTCACGCGGAACAAATATATATCTGGCGTGTCGACAATTATGTCCAAAATTGGTTTAAGCGAAAGCGCTCCCCACCAACGACGCCCGAGTTATTTGCAAATTTCTTAAATCTCTCTTCGCCCGATTTGGTGCCCCTCGAGCTATCATAAGTGATCGCGGAACCTATTTTTGCAATGACCAGTTTGCAAATGTCATGCTTAAATATGGAGTTACTCACCGTCTCTCCACCGCGTATCACCCACAAACAAGTGGGCAAGTTGAGGTATCCAATCGTGGCTTGAAACGAATTCTTAAAAGGACCGTAGGCAAAAATAGTGCCTCTTGGTCGGATAAACTAGATGATGCACTTTGGGCCTTCCGTACCGCTTACAAAGTACCCATCGGGTGCACCCCATACAAGCTCGTGTACGGAAAGGCATGTCATCTACCAATCGAGCTCGAGCACAAAGCCTACTGGGCCTTGAAGCATGCAAACTTTGACCTTGAGACCGCGGGTGATCACCGTAAAGTTCAACTCAATGAACTAAATGAACTTCGTGATCATGCCTATGAGAACTCTTTGATCTATAAAGAGAAAACAAAGAGGATCCATGACTCAAAGATCAAAAACCGCGTTTTCAACGTTGGTGATCAAGTCCTCCTCTTTAACTCTCGATTAAAGATGTTCTTGGGCAAGTTGAAATCCCGTTGGTCCGGACCGTTCACCATTACCCAAGTCTTTCCATATGGCACCGTTGAGTTATCCCAAAACTCCGGGCCAAATTTCAAGGTGAACGGTCATCGAATTAAGCACTACTTTGGAGGGGACGTACCACAATTGGTTGTCCCGGATCTCCAAACCTTCCCTAAGGACAAATGAATTCGGGGATTGGGTCAAGCTTAGTGACCCTAAACAAGCGCTTCGTGGGAGGCACTCCATGCTAATATATCCATTTTCTCTTTCTAATTTCTAGTGTATGTGAGGAGGGGCTTGTACTCTTCCAATTTCTTGTTTTTTGTAGCTGTGATTTTTTTTGTAGGATTGACCCAAAAAATTTCTGAAGACTCTCGTGTTTGGAGTTTTGTCCCGGTCCACTCGAGCTTCCTATCCTTTGCTTGCCATTAGTTTGGGAAATCCAATATCCTAATCTTATCGACTAACGTTATCTTTAAGCATACTTAATAAATGGCTTAGGATTTACGTAGAGACCCTTCTTAAAACATTGAGGACAATGTTTAATTCTAGTATGGGGGATCTATCGATTTAATTATGATTGCAGCTGTTATTCTCACGTACCCCGTTTTTTCACAAAAATTTAAAAAATATGAAAAATGTTTTGTCACAATTTTGACTTTTTCTACTGGGTAGACATAAGAATAAATTTTGATCTGATCGAGCTGTTTAGCTCTACTTGTTCCTTAACTTTTTTATGCTAAGCGTTCGCAGATACGCAAAAAAAAGAAAAAAAAAAAAAAAAAATAGAATGAAAAATGATAGAGTTAAGTATGAGTGTGATGCTAAACAAGGATTATTTGGAAATCTTAAGAGTTCATGTATGTAATTTGTGGCTTTTTCTCCCATAAGCTCCTAACCGGATTAATAATACGTGTTGTTTTTGGAGTTTAAACTTAAATCAACAATTTTTATGTAGAGTACAGCAAAAATTTTAGTCTTAGTTCAAACTTATACTTGAATTTTTTAAAAAGAAGTCTTCTCTATATAAAGTAATATATAAAAATAAAAAATAAAAAAATTAATTAAAAAAAATTTATGATGATAAAATGAAAAAAAAGAATAAATAAGTAATAAATATAATCTGTGGGCTGATAAAAGTTTACTACCTCTTGTCGGCTCACAACCGATGTGGTAGTCTTCTAAAGAAAGCCCATAGTAAGAATAAAAATCCGAGACTGATAAAAGTTTGTTGCATCTTGCCGGCTCACAACCGATGTTGCAGCCTTCTAAAAGGTCGAGGGTTATAATTGCATAAATGTTTAATATTTAAGTGTGAATTAATAAATAGATTTCTTTTTGTTAAATTTAAATATGCTTTTGAACTTTGACTATTCTATTTTAAGTCTTTAAGCTATGTATATACGGGAAACCTAAGAGTTTTTGAAACCTAAGGTCCGTGAGTCCCGATACTAGTCTCTGTGGGGTGTCAAAAGCCTGGTCACTTAGCCGCAAGGTTAGGATGTGCCGAGACGAAAGTCGCTACATGGGATGATCTCGCCTTCAAACTCATTATTCTCGGGTGGAACGTGAAGCATAGTATTTTGCAAAATGTTGATCCATGGTTGAAAATTCAAAATAGCACATTCACCTAAGATATAATAATTGTCGGGAGTGAAAAGTTCACAAATTGCAAATATGAGTAGTGTTAGCATCTTTACTGATATTTAACTATGATTTCGTTTTAAGCTTGGTTTGGATAAGTGAAAAGTCGGGAACGATGAATTTATCCTTTTTGGGGCATTCTCGGATCGAAATGCATCTTGTTCTATGATCCCTAACAGTTATGGAAATAACGAAAGTCAGAATATTCTAGGTAATTGCTAAAAAATATAAAAAAATGGAAAAAGTTTTGAAAAATGGGAAAATGGGGTGTTTTAAAGCTTGTGATTTCTCAACTCTCCCCACAAAAGTCTTTGCTACTTTTCAAAGATTTAGTTTGGGGAAGTTTTTGAGGTATTTGGTTTTAGAGCATATAATATTGCGTGAGGACACGGCAATCACTTAGTTTGGGGAATTTTGATATGTGTGAAAACACATATCTATTTTATATCAAAATTGGCCTTTAAACGATCAAAATGTGCATAAATATGCTTGTACATGTGTGTTTTATTGTTTGTGAATGTGTAGGTACGGATAGTGCAAATATCACAAGAAAACTGTCAAAACCGGACAAACACGAACACGGGAACGGAAGAACACACAAGAGATGGAAATTTTCTAGCTTTGGTCAACACAAGTCAACCCTTGGTCAAACTTAGTCAACCACAAGATGCCAAAACCTAAAAAACCCAAACGAGCCCCTAAAGTAATACATATTACACAAATAGCCCAAAGACCCTAACACCGTTATCTCTTTTATATTAAAGAGATAACGGTCGTTATCTCTTATATAAACTCAACACCAAAACCTGTTAACCCATAACCCATGGCCCAATCCTTTTTACCCGGGCCCAAATCCACTCAGTCAAACAAAGTTATAAAAAGAAAAGAAAAGGGCGCGGGAAATACCGTTTTACTGTTCATCGTCGTTCTCCTCCATTTACCCTGTCAAAAACAAAGGGTAAAATGCAATTGACTATGTGGAACAAAGATTCAAGTGCCAAGTAATGAGTCAGCATCAAAAATCGTCATCAAAGCTCTCTCATTGGCTATAATTGTCAAGGGAATGTCACGTGGGATCCAAAGAAACACACTCAAAATGGGAATTTAT
The DNA here is from genome assembly GCA_026074375.1 of Tanacetum coccineum. Taxonomy (NCBI): domain Eukaryota; kingdom Viridiplantae; phylum Streptophyta; class Magnoliopsida; order Asterales; family Asteraceae; genus Tanacetum; species Tanacetum coccineum. Next base: position 14,244 of record BQNB010110235.1, read on the forward strand.
ACTAAAAACAAGCCAAAAGAAGCACAAGGCCTCTGATACAAGGAATGCCACGCTGGCAATCCGTGTGCTCACTTAATGATCCAACGGTGAAGATTGAAGAGCCAATGATTGCAAGGAATGAAGGGTGATGATCAAGACCAATGGGAACGTGTTCACAAGGCCTAGAAGCATCAATTATCTCCTATAAATACAGGACCTCCTTCACTCACAAAGAGGGCATCTAGGAGTAGTTAGTTTTTAGCAGCTTAGTTTAATTTTTAAATTTAGCAAATGTAATTTTCAATTTAATGTTTTCAGTCATTGTAATCTCATTTTCAAGTTGTGATTAGTTTATTTATTAATGAAAGTTAAGTTAACTCATAATGCAATGTCTTAAGTTTATAAAGAAAAATGCTAAAATAAGCACTCTATTGAGTTTCACTTAAGTCTTCAATAAGCTCTTCATCTAACTAATAAGCTAGATGATTAACTCAGATAAGACATCAAAGCTTTACTGAGCTAATACAACTAAAATCCACCTCAAATTTACAAAGCTTTTTATTAATGGAAGGGAAAGTCAATAATGAAGGACTTCCAGGACCCTAACCAGCTTATCACTGATAAGTCTGGAGCTTGTTGATAGCTCATTTGAGCTTAATCTTAGCCTTGTTTAGAGCAAAGGCTCCTGTAAGTTTCTTCTTTACATTCTAGTCTAAATTTGTACTAATAGCTTTAATTTACTTCATATGCTTATTGTTTGTCTGCTTATTCTACTGCTTAATATTAGCTTATTACAGATGTTATTAGCTTAATGTTGCTTGTCACTATTGTTTAATGCTTATTGTACTTGTTTGTTGCTTATTATGCTTAGGTTTTTATTTAAAAATCTTGTGTGCAAGATTTCTTATATTTTGTCTTAAAATAGCTCATAAAATAGCATAATCTAATCGAGCTTATCTGAGTGCTTATCTGCTGTTTAAACTTGCTTATTATTGTTTTTTAGCTTATATATTATCTGGTCTTAAAGTTTTATTCATTAAAAATCAAGTAATCAGGTTAAAATAGGCAAAAATGTGCTTAAAGGAGTGTTTGGTTTAACTGATTTAATGGGTTAAAATGGGTCAAAAATGGTTTTATACACTTAAGTCAACTTACATTAGATAAAAGTAGTGGTAAAAATCAACTACTTTAAGTTTTTAAGTATTAAATCTCATTTTTAAGGTATTAAGAAAACAAAGTCTGAATCTGTAAGCTTATAGCTCATTTTATCCGCTCGTTTGATTATACCTTTGAATCTTTTAGTTTTGAGAAGTTTTTGTGTTTATGCAAGTGTTAAAACAAGTTTGAAACAAAGTCAAAAAGGCCTGCGGGTTTGATTAGTGTTTTACAATTTCTGTCAAAAATATTGCTAAGTGTTGAGAAAAAGAAGAAAATGCTTTTTCATTTGTTATTTATGGCTTATCCTTCATTTCAAAAATGTGTTTTGAATGTTGCTACATGTTCTTTGAGTTCCATATTTAATCTGTTTGAAGGTTAAAATTCCCTAAGGATCCATCTTTGAGCTTATTTTTAAGCTCAAAAGTAGTGGTTTGTTAAGACTAAAAAAAGTTTTCTAAGTGTTGAAAATGGAACAAACAGCTTTTTCATCAAGCTTTTTAAGGGCTTATTTGTTTTTCAAACTCCTTTTTGATTAATTATTGTTGTAGCTTATTGTTAGAGCTTTTTAGTGGTATAACTCATTATTCTATAAGGTTCCATCTTTGAGCTTATTTTTAAGCTCAAAAGTGCTCCCCTTTGCTGTTTGCCTGCTGTTTTGTGCCATTTTCTTAATTGGCTTATTTGTGCTTATCTGATTATTTTCCTAGCTTATTTAGGTTGAATATTTCTTATTAGTTTAGTTTAAGCTCATTTTAGCTTATGTCTTTTAATCTGGGGCTTATTTGAGCTTATTTGCATTTTAGCTTGAAATTTTAAGTGTTATAGCCTTTTTAAGTTTTCTGTCTTTTTAGCTTTTGTTAGTGGCTTATTTTTGTCCAATAGTGCTTATTAAGTGTAGCTTATTATCTGCCTTTGCTTATTTCTAATTTCATTGTGCTTATTTGCCTTTTAAATAGCCTAGCAGTCTTAAGTTGCTAACTAGCAGTATTAACTTAAAAGTTAGTACTGCTGAGTTCATAAGCTCATTCTAGCTTATTGTAGTTGCTTATTTTTGTTCCTAAGTGCCTTTTAGATATGTCCTTTTATCTGTCTTAGCTTATTTTAAGTTTTCATTTGCTTATTATTGCTTAAAAAGCCCAACAGTTAGCATTTTAGTCTTTGAGTATAACTTAGCTTATTATGTTTTTCTTAGCTTATTTGTGTGCTTATTTTAGGTTTATAAAAAGGTTGTTTTATAAAAAGTGCTTATTTTTTAGTCCTTTAAAAAGTTATAAAAAATGGAAAACAAAAACGTTTGGGATTAGGGGAAGCCCCAGGTGAGCAAGGCTCGAACCTGGGACCTCAACCCACACCCAAACGTTTTACACACACACTCCCTACCAACGTGCCCTGGGGACTTTTTCAGTTTTGATTTGCACAATTAATTACTTATACATGTTTTACCCCTTTAGGCTTATTAGGCTGTTTTAGCTTATTTCACTGCTTATTTGATAAGCTGTTTTCACAAGCTTATTTTTCTTAGATTCCTCACTCTTCAAGCTACTTTTCATGATTTTTCTAGTTTTTTTTATAAAACGTTTAGTATTTTTTATATTTAATTTTCATTAAAATCGTTTTTAATTCATAAAAAATTATAAAAAAGTCAAAAAAATATAATTCTTTTTTAGAAAATTTTCTTTTAACATTTAGAACTTAGGAAAATTAGATTTGCTTTCGTAGGGCTTAAATTGCAAAATCTTGTTTTTTAAAGAACGGGATTGAATCCCGTTCACGTTTTTAGAGTTTTTAAGCCCTAAACACCTTCGTTTTTAGTCTAGTTTTCTTTGTTTTAGCTTTTTAGTCAATTAAGACTTATAAAAACCAAAACAATCATCTTAGGACTTAATTTTGATAATTTAGGGTTTTTAGGTCCCGTTTAGGATTCCCGTTTTACGATTTTAGTTAAAATTTGTTTTCCCTTAAGTGTATTTAAGTTTTTGCCTTAATTTTCCCGTAGTTTTAGATAATCAAATCAAATCTTGTTCCATTCAAGCATCGATTCTCAAAACGACTCTCGACTTTCAATTGCTTTCCTCGTTGGGGAAACGACCCGGGAATCATACTCCCGGATTACTATAATTGTGATTTTTTTTATTCTTGCCTTATTATATATATATTTATGAGTATATTTTATATTTATATTTATTATATATTTAAAAGGTAGAATTAGAAGGAACCAAATTTTTGGCGCCGCTGTCGGGGAGGATTGTTTACGATTGTTGAAGCCGTTTGACGATTTGTGTTTGAAGATCCTTCCGTGTTAAGTTATTTTGTTTATTTTCATATAAAAAAAATAAAAAATAAAAAATAAAAAAAATATACAAAAAGATTTTTCGTTTTAGTTGGTGGACAAGTGTATCCTTGCAGCTTATGATAAATACTTCGTCATAGACCGATCATATTGAGCGAAATTAAGTTACATGTTAACACATAAATTATTGAGTGGATTTGAGTGTTTTCATCTCCTAATTCGAGAGTGAGTTTGTTTTGTGTACTTGTAATAGAGTCAAATAAATGCATTAACGGAAAATACCCTAGGGATACATTTTTATAAACTTCTAAAGGCTACTTGAGGACAAGTAGGATTCAAGTGGGGGGATATTTGATGACATCAAATAACGTATATTTTATAGCATCATTTATCCCATGTTATTAACTCATTTTGTATAATTATTGCAAAGAATTGTTACTTAATCGTTTATATTTGAGAATTGCAGTAATTATTGAGTACTTAGTGAAAGTTAGCCAAAGGTGCGCATTTTGGAGCTTAAATGAAGATATTTTGAAGATTATTGATTCTGACTACCAATACGCGTATCCATCAAGGAAGATACGGCGTATATGTGCCTGCACTCACCAAAGACCACAAAGGAAAGAAGATCAATATGCCGTATCCAGAAGAAGTTAATATGTCGTATTGAAAATATAGTATGTGAATATTCTGGAAGATATCAAGCGTTGTCCCTACTCCAAGAAAACCCCAATACGCCGTATCCAATTCCTTGGATACACCGTATCGAACCGACTTCCAGACAGTATAAATAGAAAACTCAAAAACGAGTTTTAAGTGTGCTAAATCATATTCTCGATACCTAAACCATAAAAGTCGTTTGTCAGAGGAGAAAAAGAGCAGAAGAGGTCTTGCAACGCATTCCAATCCATAGAAGATAACGTGTAATTCCATATACTTTAGTAATCCTTCAGTTTTTGGTATCATTCGTTAACTCGGTTAGTTTACCTTGGCTAAATAATTACTCTTGTATTTATTATGATGCTTGAAGGCTAATACCTTTAGGTATTAGTCATTATTATGAAGGTTTGAATGTTTGGTTTTGTTTATCTCGATTTCTTGATTTATCGTTGAATGCTTGTTTATGTTTATCAATTTATACTTGTTTACGTGCTTTTGTATGCGACCTATCATTCAACTGGATCTAGTGATACGGACCAAGTAATCTAGAGTCTGGGATAGCTCTCCATATAGTGATTTATACATCTAGACCAATAGGATCACAAATAACGACATACCATTGCCTTTAGATTAGTGAGCTTAGTTGGACCGACAAGTGACCCTTGGGATCAATGAGTACGTTCTTAATTAATTGGTAAAGATTTGGTTAGTGGACTACTAGTGTATAAATTGCCATTAAGCAGTAAGTGGGTAAAGTCTCTATGATGTAGGGTTTAACAAGATCACCATTGCTTTAATCCCTAAGATACATTATAATTAGCAAATAAAGATGCTTTATGCGGATGCTTTAATTGTGACAGAATTAATGTATCTAGGTCTTAGGAAGAAGTCCCGCCTAAGTCTTAAGAATGATATGTAAACTCGAGAGAAGAAATCATTGCACTTAATAAACAAACTAACGTTCTAATCAGATTAATAATGGTTAATACTGTTTTCTATCATAAGGCTCGACCACTCTTTTATCTTCTGTTAATTAGCTTGCGTGGGTTAAAGTGTCTTGAATTGATTGTAGTCACCAACCAAACCCGATCCAATCTCTCAGGCTGAAAACCCCCTTTTTCCTATTAGAATTAGGATTAGAACTAACATAGGATTAGCATAGGTTTGACTTAGATTAGAATGAACATAGATTAGATAATCAAAATATAAATAAATTAAGAGATTTAACCTCGCTTCAAGTGTTCGACACCCTACTTACCACGAATCTATCACCGACCGGGTACACTGCTTGTTAAAGTGTTGTTTTTGGTTAAATCGATAAAATATAAATTTAAAACTTGAATCATAAAAATATATACCACACAACGACACATCACACTTCAGTTCCTCCTACCTCTCCATCAGTTCAAATCTAATAACTACAGGCTCAAATTCTCTTGCTCAAATCTCAGAATCAGAAGCTGGAACAAGACAAAGAAGAGGCTGATGCTGAAATTGCTACCCTTAAAGCTTAGTATGTGTTTCTAAACATCAACCAGCTCACTGAACATATGGTATCTTCTATGAAACCTGAATTTTCCAAACTCTTATCTTCTCATGACTTCAGTAGCTTCATTCCCACTTAACTGAAAGAACTCCCCACTAAAATAACTGCATTATCTGGAGAAGTAAATGAGCTAAAAAAGCATATCAAAGAGTTTAAAGTTGAGCTACATGAGGTCTTTTATAAAATTCTACAGAAACTGAAGACTTTCTCTTCTACTATCTCTAGTCTTACCACCCAGGTTGCTGAATTGAAGAAACATAAATGGGAACTTCCTAAAGAGTTCCTTGATTTACCAGGCCAAATTTCTTTAGTTCAATCTCATTTCCAGACTCTGGAAGCACTCCTAGGTCTTTTGAACAAGGTTACTGATACCTTAAACAGGTTTGCCAGCATCTTAAATGCTCACAACAAGGGTGTTCCTTCAGCAGGCAAATCAACAGCTTCACTTGCTGAGGGGGAGAAGAACACTAATCTAGTTACATAATATGTTGAACTGGCAAACCTAGTTGATCTTATGGGCATTGATGTGGTGGAAGAATACCACAAAAATAAGTTACTATATGTTAACAATAAGAAATCACTAACTAGACACGATCCGAAGGTCGGGGAGGATAAAAGAAATAAGTTGCCATGTTTATTAGATTAGAGATAAAGGTGTAGAGAGGGAAAGATGTGTGTGTCTAGAGAGAGAAAAATACACACACCTAATGATACAAAATGATTATCCTCACCCCTCCATGGAAGTATGGAGGGGGTATTAATAGTCCAAACACAACTAAACTATATTATAAAGTCTAATCTAGTCCCTGCGCGTTTGGCTATTTTTGAACTAATGTAATTCCGTATTAGTCAACATATTTTAAGGCTAACAATCTTCCCCCAATATGTGGACATACGTAATTACTTACAATGTTCCTAACAAGTACAAATACAACAAAAATAAAGTCTTTCAAAGCACTTCCAAAGCTGAAGTTGTCTTCTGAGTTCTCCTAGTCTTAAAACTTGTACTCCAGCATGGATCCTCATTATCTTTACTTGTTCTGGAACCATTGTAGTATGCATGAACTGGATTAACTTCCCTCAATTCATGCAGCATGTCTTGAAAAGCTTTCTTCATAGACTCCTTTTTGGCGAAGTTTCTGAATCAGCTTCCCCTCAAACCAACATCCATATCTTGAGCAGATTCTAAAACTTTGATGTAGCTTCAACTATATTTTATATGTCATTGGCGTACACAACGGAATTTTGTAGAAGTAAAGCCACACCTTATACTACTGCTACTTGTCATGAGGTCTTGGTGTATATCCGTTCGGAGGTACATGCAAGGAATCAACAACAATTCTTCTCACATATGTAGAATACTTCACACACCATATTAAGTGAAGTAGTATACATTACTTCCCGCTGGAAGTTGACATGGTAACCAAAGTACACATTTTCCCCCATAATGGTTTCGAACTCTCGGAAGCATCATTGTTGTGTACGCACATATACACGAGAAGTTCGTGTCATAAGCACAAATCTTGAGATCCAAACGAACCATTACCCTCGTGACTTCACAAACCGTAGTAGGAGATGAAGGAAGAATGAAGAAAACTTGGTATAATCAAGATCTTGTATATGAATGTCGTTGAAGAACTTTGAAAGTTTTTCTTAGACTATGAAGTACCATTGTCTTGAAATAGCACAATAAGATTCCGTGAGAATTGCTAATTACATCTCAACCTTTAAACTCTCTAGCTAACTTACCAACCTCTTATTCTTTTGGATATTGCTGTGACCACATGGTGAAGTAAACCTGATATACTACACTTGAAAATGAAGTAGAATCCTCCAAATTTGTTACTTAAGCTTGCACTGTTGTTGATTCAAGAACGGTGCAAGAATAAATCTTTAAGTACCTTATACTCAACTAGAAAAGTATAAGAAGTTCAACACCTCTTGAAATTATCCACATCGACATCTGCGTGTGACATTGAGTACTACAACGTAACTACTTTAAGTGATAGTTATCCAAGTCTACAACAAACCACCCCGACGACTGGAAACTAGATAGTTCAAGTCTCAATCATAAGCTTTATACGTTCAAGCAAGTCATTAATCGATAGATTGGGTTTAAAGAAAAGGGGTCGAAAGTAGAAGGAAGTCCTGATGATGAAATAAGTAGATGCCTTCGTGAAACCCACTTCAATCTTAAATAAGGGATACCAAATCAACTTCGTGATCACTTGTCATTATAATCTGAATCTATAGTCGGTTCTCGTTTTAGGAAATTATGTTTTCAAAAACGAGGGTTTTCTTTGAGCGATATAAAACTATGTGTCAAACCGCTACCTAAATAGAGCTAACTGCTGCCTAAAGAAGAAATGCCAAACCGCTGGCAATCTTGACAAACCGTTGCCAAAACATGTAGCAAACCGCTGTCTAAAAAATTAAACAAACCGCTGCTAAAATTCTAACAAACCGCTGGCAAATATTAACTGGCAAACCGCTGTTGGATCTTGACTAAACCGCTGGCATACAAAAGTTATCAAACCGTTGTTTTAAACAGAACAGTAAACCGCTGGCCGATGATAACCAAACCGCTGCCTTTAAAGAATTCTCAAACCGCTATCTAAGAGAGCCCCAAACCGCTACTGACTTTTAAATTAGGTGGAGTTTCGTTTAGTCAAACCATGATATAGTGTAAACCACTGGCGACCTGTAATAAAACCGTT
>BQNB010110236.1:0-22593 GCA_026074375.1 Tanacetum coccineum
TGTAAAGCTCTATGTGGATAATCCTGCACATTAAATAAAAGAGATTAGATTCTCTTAGGGACCCAAGCCTATTTGGGCTTAAGTCTGCCTAGTGGATCTTTGAAAGTAGCATAATTTCTAGGACTTGATCAACCATTGTATTTGGAGACTTGGTTCTAGTAATGTCTTTTTGGTCTCCAATTACAACCTGCTGAGGGCTTAACAGCAGTTTCCCTTTTTCTCATAACAGAACTAACTGCATTTACCTCAGCAGTATTAACCTTTTGTTTTAAAAAATTTGTTCTAAGTGCTGTTGTTCTATTAAATGACTTTCTAAAAGGTGAAACAAATTTATGAAAGCCAGATTTTGGTCTAGCATTATTCACAATAGGCTTAACAGTATTAACTTTCCTAGCAGCATTAATTGGTACTGCCTGACTGTTAAAATTATTCCTAACAGTATTAACTGGAATCTTTCTAGTTCTAGTTAGTACTGCTTTTGGAACAAATTGGTTTTGATGATTCATTCTTTGCACATTGTTCCATACTGGCCTAATCTCCCTTTGACTAGACCCCTTACTCATCCTATTGTTTAATTCAGCTTGTTTAGCCATCCTTTTTTCATGAAAATCACAATCTCTAATAAGATGGCTAAAACTTCCACATACAAAGCATGCCTTTTTGGTATACCCAAATCCCAAACCCAGTTTTTTAGAAATTAAACCACTATAATCCTTTTTATTAGGTTTAGAACTCTGACTACATGTGTTTTGTTCTATAACAGTTTGCCTAGGAGTTTTTACATGCTTATCAGTATTAATAAAAGCAAAACTAGGTATTTCCTGTTCTTTGTGGGTAGAGACACATGTTCATCTTCACTATCTAATTCATACTCCTCAATGATAGGAGCATCAGACCAAACTTTAGGTTCATTTACTACTTTGGGTCCATTGTCAACTGGTACAGGCATAGATTCATGTGTTTCTTCACTACAATTGGATTCACAAGAATTAAAGTCACTGCTTCTAGCATCAGATTCACTAGGTTTAGATTGCTTTGGACCATATGTAAATTGTGAGTCATCTATTTCTTTATCAGGTCCAGAAGGGATGTAGATCCCTGTCATTGGAGGGGGAACTGTATGCATCCCCTCTGCATATCTATCATTCACAGGACTATCTTCTATATCACTTGTCCTACTGACAAACACACTTTGGAAAACTTCATTTTCATAACTTAAAACACCTTTATTCAATTGATCACCATACCCAAGCCCAGCCTTATCCCTAGCACTCATCTGACTATTTAGCAAAATATTAAGATTTTTAGAAGAGTTGTGCCATTTTTCTACTTTAGCTTTTAAATCTTCTTTTTCTTTTTCAGCTTCTGCCAATAGTTTCTTATGGTATGTAAGGACATCAGTTTTATCATCTAAGTCAATTTTCATAAACCTTATCTTTTCCTCATACCAAAGTTGACCTTGTTGATGAGCAACTAATTGTGCTTCAACTTTCTTTAAAGCTTGAGTATATGCCTGTATTTCTATACTGGCATCTCCAAGTTGTTCCCTCTGTTCATCATACAATTTTTTAAGTTTAACATAAGACTCTTTACATTCTTTGGAACAAGAAGTTACCTCTGTATCTGAACCTGAACTGTTGCAAGCCATGAAAGCATAGTTCTCCTGTTTATCTTCTGAGTGACTGGTCCAATCAATACCTTCTCCATCAATAGTCACCAAAGCTTTAGAGTCCTCCTGTTTACCAGATCTTCTCCCATTGTCTTTTTCCTTATTCCTAGTGTTCCAAGCATCTCTTCTCCTCCCATCTTGATTCCCCTTGGATCTGCACTCTCTAGCAAAATGCCCTGTCTTGTGACAACTATAGCACTCGACTTTGGTTTTGTCAAACCCAACCGGTTCCTTGGCATCAAATTGTAGCTTTCTACCTGTCTTTTTGTAGAACTTTTTCATTCTCATGGAAATCATGGATACCTGCCATTTCAAGTCTATTTCTTCTAAATCAAACTCATCAAGCTATTCCAAATCCTCATGATCCAATTGTGGACAACTGGATTGATTTGCAAGTAAGGAGTAGGATGAAGTATGTTCATACTGTGAGTTATGACCAGAAGAGTTAGAAACATCATAAGCGGTACTAACATCATTAGTACTGCTTGTGTTCTCTGAAACGAATGCCACATTTTGTGTGCTAGAGGATGATGTAGTAGAGCCTTTAACATCAGACTCAAAGACTCTAAGATTATTATACAGATCATCAAAACTGAGACTGTCCACTCCTGGCTTGGTCCTCATGATTAAGGAAAACTGAGACCAGGCAGAAGGTAGAGACCTAAGAAACTTCTGATTTGCATCTTCAGTGGAAACGCCTACACCATGAATCTCTAGTTGACTCAGAAGACTCTGAAATCTATCATAGCCTTTATGTAGCCCTTCTGAGTTTGATACAGAGAATCCTTCAAACTGTTGCTTTAGAATATACTTCTGCATCTTCTTTGATTCATCATTTCCACCAAATCTAGACTTGATAACTTCCCACATCTCTTTAGCATCAGTCATTTTATGAAATTTAGCAAGATGATCTTCTGGTAAAGCCATAATCAAGGTATTCCTTGCTTTTGTTTCTCTTTCTCTGGCTAAAGTTTCTTCTGCAGTCTTAGGAGGCAGAACCTTTATTAAACTATTTGTATCAGTTGAGACACTCATGGGACCATTTCCTCTTTGAATGACTTCCCATATAGGATAGTCTGTATGGGCCAAATAATGTTCCATTTTCATGGCCCATATATTATATTCTCCCTTTTTGAGAATAGGAAGTTTGATTTTTGAAATAGTGTGAGGAGTTTGTTGTGTTGGTGTTTGTGATGGTGGTGGTGGTGGTGGAGGTGGAACATCAACATCTGATCCAGACATGATTAGTTTTGTAAGATAGAGGTTTATAACTGGTTTTTTGTTCTTCTTACTCAGAGTTTCTCTACAAGCTCTGATACCACTTGTGAGTCCCTTTGAATATGGATCTTACTACCTTGTTAAGGGTTGTAGCTAATATGAATAAATTCACACAAACTACAGTAGAAACAATGATTAAGAACACTATAAGTTATGCGAAATCTAACTTATAATGCAAAGAAGAACAATGAATATTGATAACTAAGCTTTTATATTGATTGCTAACTATTAAGATTGACAATGAACTGATATTGATTGATTCTCTAACTATGTCGTAAAGGTTCCTTTTATACACCAAGGAAAACCCTAATCCTGGCTTACAAAATGCGTAAAAGATAATGCATATATTTTCCTATAATATCTCATACATATCTCTTAAACGGTACTAACTATTTTATACTAACGGTATTAACTATCTAAGCAGTACTTAACATTTTGTACTGTCAGTACTAACTATTACTAGCGGTACTAAGTATATAACTAACGGTACTAAGTTAGGAATGTATAATTCCTAACAGCTGGGATGACTGTCTAGTCTTGTGATAGTGGTGATACTCAGTGTCCTTAGCAGGATGCTCCTTTTTAACAGTGAGGTGATCCCTTGTGCTTGGGATCAAATACAACTTGATTCATTTTCCTTGCCCCTCTTTGCTTTCCCTTCCCTTCGTGCTTGCACATTTAGGTTCTGAATTTGACCTATGCCTTATAGCTAGTACAACAGAGTTTTCTTGTATACCTTATTCTAATAAGTTAAGCATGGCAGCAGTTCAATATAGTCATCCCCATGCTAGCATGTTAAAATTTGCATGAACTAGTCATAAATACCTTTTGAGAGTGAAATAAGAATCATGTTCACCCCAAGGACTAAGCATGGTAAAGCGCAAGACGCTCCATCTGATCCAAGTAGGTCTTCATCTTCAGACACATAAGGTGTCTAACAGATTGGCCTTCCTCCTACTTGCAAGCATGAAATGCCTTGACAGTTTCAAACAATTCTTGCTCTGCCTGCTGCTGGAACATAGTTTTCAGTTCCTGTGGGATCTCAAACGATGGTCGGTCCTCCAAGTTCTTTTAGATCTTGGGGGTCATGCTTACCAGCATAAGACAAGCTACTTCTTGTTGTTCAGCGACCCTACAAGTGTAGGGCGGTTCCGAACCAGCAGCAATTATGCAGGGCAAGAGAGGCGCTTCAGGATAAGCCCTTCCAGTTGGTGTGCAACTTTTGTTCATTCCTAAGGACAATCCTCGAACACTTAGTTTGGCTTCCTTTAACAAGGAAAGGAAACAACCTTTTGTTTACGGTTTGTGTTGCATAAATGTCATTAATAGAAATTATAAAGTTCATATTAGTATTTTCGATAATTATCCTTTTAAATATTAACTACCTTTGTTTATAATATAAAACAATTAATTTTACGAAAGGCTAAGATCCTGATTGAGGTTCCACCATCACATCAATTGATCTGCTAGCAATGATAGATTCAATAGGTAGGTAACGTTTACCAATTGCAAATCTTGTGCAATTCTTAGGCCATATGGGACTCATGACATTTGTAACTAAAGAAACAATGTCAAGCTGCCATGTTTAGTCCCATCCTTGCCTCGAGCCAAGGTCTTACCTGCTTAACTCGATTAAGTCATCCAATGCGAGAACATGCGAGAATATATCTAGGTCTCACGCATAGAGAATAATCACCTTGGGTTACAATTCACCTACGTCTCACGCAGAGTGAAGAGCAAATGCAAGTGTTCTCAACCAATTGGACGACATGACTTAAATTTGACGGGTATTATTTTTGATAAATGATCAAAAAGTGTGTATGAGGAAGCATGCATTCATCCTTCGTAGCACAAGTTAAAAAACTATTTTTAACTTAAGTCTAATACTTGTTTTATGTGTGTCAAGTTGTTCATTTTCTTGACTAATATATATAACCTAGGTGGAATAAATATTAGTTTGAACAATACATTAAATAACAATCATAACATTTATTTAGTGTTATTTATAAAAACAAGTGTTTTAGTTTCAAATCATATTTAAACTTTAAACTAAATCAAAGATTTAGTTTCTAATATAGGTTTGTGTTTTATTTTTAGTTTTATAAAAACATTTGCAAGTTATATATATATTCCAAGAATATATAAAAGCAAACAAAACAAACACAACCATAAGTATGCAAAGCCTCAACCGATGAAAAACCTATGCTTGGTCTCGTGAGCCATCACGAGAACCAAGAAGTCAACTAAGGGTTAACCACACAACCACAAGGAGGGCTCCCACTTGCTCCAAGAACCATCATGAGCAAGTGAAACCCCAAATGAACTTGAAGCCCAAAACTGCCATAAAATTTTAGCTGACTTGACGGGCCTGAAACTCCTAGAAGGATTCTTCCCCAATCGAGCTCCAGTTAAAGAAGTTTTATCCCCATGAGTTTTGCACTTGCTCCCCAAAATTCAGCCTCTAACTCCTTATAGAACTCCGGGAAATCCATTTTTAGTGGAGGTTACTCCAGCAGCTCCGAATTTGACTTTATGCCTTTAACTTTTGCGCCATTCGAATCCAAACATCGGTTACAATAATTTTATGATTAAATACATTTATCCTATCATCTAACTACTATAAAGTGCCCAAACAATGGCTACAACAAAAATTAAAACCATACAAAAAGAAGCCGAAACAATGGCAAAACCCAAAACTGAAATTAAATGCAATATCAAGCGAAACAAGTCACAAGTGGTCATGGTTTTCATCGGCTTTGCATACACAACATAATAATACCATAATATCATGTATTAACAAGGTGTTGGCTAAGTCCATGGCCAAACATGCATGTATTTGCCATGGAAACAAAATGATTAACAAGAAATAAATTAACTAGAATTAAAACCCCGATTGGTACGTGTAACCAATGGCTTAAAGATCACTTAGTACTATATTAAATATCTTATAACAACCATATTAATTTATAAATTAATGCCCAAGGGGCTGATTTAAAACCGATTCAAGAATCGTTTCAAAACGGGCGATTTAGGCCCTTTTACACGTACCCAATAACAAAACCAATTAAAGTATGCATAACAAATGGCTATGGGATCAAAGTTACCAGATTATAAGACCCTATTTGAGTCGAATTATTTTCAAAAAAAAGCCTTAGAGGCTATTTTAAAATTATCCTTTTGAATCCATTAAAAACACGCGTTTTTATCCATTTTTACGCATACAAGATGATCATATGACATCATATGATGGCTCTTGATACCAATAAATGTGCTTAATTAAATGAATAACATATAAACAAACATTAAACATAGCGGAACAAGCACCTATCAACGGATCCATAGAGTCATATGATCAATCAAATAAATATAAGAAAAGTAATACCTTTTTAGCGTGATCGGTAGAATCAACCGGTAACCTTCACCCTAGCACGAAACACCAAGTGAAACCAAGTGATAAATAGAGATCACCTCTATGATGTATTCACACTACACTTTCTTGTATACCAATTGATGCTAGTCTAAACCCCGTAACTTTGGATTTCACTTTGAATAATTAAGATACAAAGTGATTGGAAAATAAGAACACAAAAACCCCAACCTAAGAGTGTGTGTGTTGTATGTATATATAGGGAGAGGAGGGGAGAGATATTAGGTAAGTTATTAATCAAATTAATTAGAAGATCAATTAAGAGATAATCATATTAATGTTGATTGGTCAATTTGATGATCTTTCACCAATCAGTAAGACTGAGAGGTTAAATTGGCTCTTCTAGGAGAAGACTAATATGGACAAAGATGTACACACATTTAATCGCGCCTTGTGGTAAGGGTTTTACTTATACTCAAGCAATTGACTGTGATTAAAACTTCTTTTCCTTGCAAGCATTAAATGAATAAAGATATTAATTACCATACTTGATTTTATGAATATGAAATATAGAAATTGGATGTCAAAACTCCTTCTTGAATGATTACCTTTGTGAGGACGTTGTGTTTATCAAAAGGGTTTATGAATCCAAGTTATATTTAGAAAATGTGCAAGCTATAAAATCTAAGTGTGGATTAGAGCATGCATCTAGGAGCTAGAATCTAATGTTTAAATCAAAATTTTGATTTTGATTGAAACAAAGAGAACTCCTGGGTACGCCTTAAAGCTAGTTGGAGCATTATGTTTTTGTCTTTCTTAGATCTCATATGTTGTCAACATATTGGAAATAATATTTCGCCTAAGTTATATTTTAATCCTTAGTTTTGAATAATGTTTCTATCGAGAGATATACGAAATAAAATATATAACCTTGGAACAAATGTTTATTAGGATAAACATACGCGATTAATAAGTCTAACACAATATGACACATCATTGAGCAAGACTCAAAATTCCATCTCACCTGATAGATTTTGAACACATGCTTGAAAACGTTTAGTTTAGCTAAAGTTTTCATTATGTATGTCATGATATGTATTAGACTAATTGTAACACCTGCATGAATGCAAGATGAACCGACAACCATAGTAACTAAAGTAAAGTCATTAGACTATTATTAAAATAACATACTAAAAGGCCTGCAAAGGACTGAATACATGTTCATCGTTTACGGATTTTAATAAAGAGATTAGTGTTGAGTTCATACACTAATGCTTATTTTGATTGAGATGATTCTCAAACCTAGTCATAGCAGGATTTTCATCATAAATGATAATATTGTTGACTAGACATGCTTGATTGAAAGCATTGTTGCACTATTCATCAAAGAATAAGTATACTTTACAGTTTGGGAAGCTTGTTAATACAAATAATGTCCAAAAACGTTATTTATATTTTTCGACCTCTCAATGTTTTGATATAACCAAAATGGATGTGAAACGTTTACGATAAAATTAAACGTTTATAAATTACTAATCATAAAATTCTATTTCTAGGATTAATCACTTAAGGTATGGATAAACAAAACCAATAAACATGATTAGTGATCAATAAAATAATTTATCTTAAATCTTATACTTCCCACAAAATGTTTTCATAAAAATAGATAAAAACAATTATTTATTCATTAAAAGAAATGTTATATTTAAAACCAAAAAATGAATTTCAAACTTTTCGCCCCCAAAATAAAGGTTCCATAACAGAGACTAAATAACTGTCACCACCAAAAGGTGACAAAAAATAGAGCGGAGTCTAGTGGCGGCCCCTTATAGGGTCGGCGGCCCCCTTATATATAAGGACAAAAAAGCCGGGACCGCCGCCAGCAACGGTCATTTTTTTGTCCCCTATAAATACTGGGCCACCCCATTTCAAAAACAGACTTCCTCTTGCCAAAAATTCTATCAGATCTAATTTTCTCTCCTCTTCCTTTCTTTCTAAAACACATATCTGACATCTAACATTCCTTGATTTTGTTCAGTGAATTTAATTCTTTTCTTCCTCCATGCTTCAACCTTTAACAATGGCAGAGAAGAACAATCGTATTATTCTACATACGAATTGTTATCAAGTGATCTCTCTTTTCTTCTTCAAGATCACAAACATTCATTACATTTGTTTTGTGTCATTGTATAAATTGGATCGCGTGTAGATCCAAGTGTGTATATTGTATATTGGTGTGATTGGATTGTGTGTCAATCCAAGAGTGTATATCTTGTGAGTGTGTGAAGACTTAGTGAAGTCTTAGATTGGTTCTAGCTAAGATTAGGACCTCGACATCGTTGCTTACGTTGGAAAAGTAAGTAAGCGACGTGATCGTGTTTTTATTCTGCTACAAGGTAGCATTGTTGACATAGTGAAATCTCGAGTGGAGTACTCGGGGAGTGGAGTAGGAACGAAGAGGTGCTTCGTTGCCGAACCACTATAAATCTCGATGTCTTGGTTTGATCGTTTCTTTCCTTACCTCTTTACTTATTACTTGATTGTTAGATAGTTTTGCTGTGATTTATATTGTTGGTTGATTGACATACAACTCGAATCAAACTATTTCATAAGCAAACTTTTAAAACGCTATTTAATCGGTAAAACTATTCAACCCCCCTTCTAGTTTCTACAATTGGTATTAGGAGCAAGGTCACTCAAGATTTTTAAAATATATTGTATTTTAAAGCTTGGATCGATCTATGGATTCCGACAAATATCTAGAAGGGCAATCTATGCAAAGACCACCACTCTTTGAAAGCGATAGTTTTATTTATTGGAAAAAAATAGATTCGGACAAAATGTTAAATCAAAAGATCTAGATCTTTGGCATGTTATTACCAATGGTGATTTTCAACCTATTATTCAAAATCCAGAAACCAAACTTGATGAGGTTGTCCCTTTTGAAAAACAAACGGATGATCTTAAAAGAAGGCTTGCAAAAAATAATGAAGCCAAAATGGTTATTTACAATGCTTTGCCTAGAAAGAATTTGACTGCGCAAATTGTTCATGTTATACGGCAAAAGAAATTTGGAAAACCTTATTAATCACACCATCAAGGTAATAGTCAAGTCAAAGATAATAAGATCGACCTTTTGGTCCAACAATATGAACAATTCGTTATTTCCGAAGACGAATCTATAGATAATGCTTTCGCTAGATTTAATACTATCATTACTAGTCTTAAAGCTCTTGATGAAGGTTATTCTAGTAAGAACTACGTAAGGAAGTTTCTTATGGCTCTACATCCTAAATGGAGAGCAAAGTCACGGAGCAAATTGAATCAACAAAAGACTTGACATCACTATCTCTTGATAAGCTCATTAGAAACCTCAAAGTACATGAGATGATCATCAAGAAAAATTCAGAAATTATCAAAGCAAAAGTTGAAAGGAAATCTCTTGCAATAAAGGCTAAAAAGAATCTAGTGATGAAAGTGTTCCGACTTCCGTTGTAGTTGAAGACAAGAGTAAACCATAGGCGGTAAGAGACTTTCAAGAAATCTTCTTTAAAGAGAAGAGTAGATTCGTGAGACAACCTCCGAACATACAAAAAGACTTTCCAAAAGAAGCCAGTGGATGAATAAGAACCGTAAAAAATGAATAGAAAATGCTTTAGAGCGCACCCGAATCATCTTATTGGAGAATGTCCAAAACCACCGAAAGACAAGAACCAAAAAGCCTTTGTAAGAGGTTCTTAGAGCGATAGCGGTGAAGAAGATGATGAGAAGGTCAAAGACGAAACATGTCTTGTAGCTCATGCGTCAAGTAAGGTATGTTCCGAATCCTCTTCCTTTAGTGATGAAAACTCTCTCCTCTCTCTAGATGATATAGATTAGACAATGAATATGATAAATTATGCAAAATGAGTCTAAAGATAATCACTAGAACAAAAGCGCGAGCGCTCCTGCTACTAGAAATAGCTCGCGAAAATGGAGCTTAGAGACTAAAAGATAATAATCCATATTCGAGAAAAACAAGGGAGTTGATCTCGAATATAGAAGATGTGTCATGGACTTAAAATTACAATGAAAAACTCAAGATTAACCACTAGATTGAATAAATTTTGAAAAGAGTAACACATTGCTTGATGAATGCTAAGAAATCAAAAACCTCGCACGGTGAATAAATAGTGTTTAGGGTTTAATTCATTCGAAGCATCATCTATTGGAACAAAGGAAATAAAATTTGTAAAAGCTCAGAAAAAAGGCGTCTTGATAGACGTCCCATAAATATGGACGACAGCCTCTGCCGAATATGTTAAATCTTAGCGAGCGGCCCCCAAAATAAATAAGGGACCACCACCAGAAACGCCAATATCTAAGAAGAGTGTTTCCTTTCAAAAATCCATTTTGGGTCCTAGACCAAAACACATAATTGTAAACAAAGTTAAAGTTCCTGTAGCTAGTGACTATGAAGTCAAACAATTTTAATAAAACCATTGTCAAAACCCGGAGTTGGATTTTCAAAACAAAATTTTAGATCAAAAACTCCACCTCCTAGAAGAGTCAATAATAAGTAATTCTCTGCCTAAAACAACCGCAACCAAGAAGACAATGTTGGTCACAAAACCAACTTCAGCTTCCTGTAACTCACTCACTCATACTTTCCATGACAAAGATTTCATGCCATTGGAAATGAGTCCTTCCATTCTCAACTCCCAACCAATTGCATCAATGCAAGAGATGTTTGGCACAACACTTGGACCATGAGATATTGGGGACCAAATGTTTGAGTTATTGTCTTATATAAATAGATATGCCTTGGAGTCGACTTAGAACCCGATGAATGGATTATGGATAGCGGATTCTCCAAACATATGGCGGGCAACCGAAAGCTCTTCACCACTTACAAGGCATACAATGGAGGTAAATCTCATTTTTGGAGAATCTTCGTGGTAACATCATATTGGAAAAGGTACGATTTCTAAATGACTCTCCTCAAAAATAAATATGTAGAAACAGGTGAAACTTAAATTTAACTTGCTTATAAGGACAAAAATGTGATAAAAAGTGTAAGATAAACTTTTCTCTGAACATGATAGTGAAATCACTAAGAATGGTAAAGTCATAGGTAGAGGTATTAGGAAGAAAGGCTTATACGTGATGAAGTTAGGAAATAAGCCTAAGGATCAAATTTGTCTAGCAACGATTGATGAAAATTCCACTTTGTGGCATAGGAGATTAGGTCACTGACGCAAATATGCGTCTCATTCAATCGTTAGCTTCTAAGGAATTAGTTAGAAACTTACCTAGGCTTAAGTTTGATCAACATTTTTGTGATGCTTGCAAAGTTGGAAAACAAGCTCACGCTAGTCACAAAGCTAAGAATTTAGTCTCAACGACTAGATGCTTAGAACTTCTCCACATGGATCTTTTTGGTCCATCCGCCGTACGGAGTTACGGAGGAAACCGTTACACCTTAGTCATAGTAGATGACTACTCTAGATATACTTGGACTAGATTCCTTAAGGATAAAACCGAAGCTTTCGATCAATTCAAAATATTTAGTAAGAAAATCCAAAATCAACTAGGATGTACAATAGTGTCAATAAGAACCGATCACGGTAGAGAATTTGATAATGAAGTGCAATTTGGAGAATTTTGTAATGCCAACGGTATTACTCACAACTTCTCGGCTCCACGCACTCCTTAATCAAATGGCGTGGTTGAAAGGAAAAATAAGACATGTTAAAGAATGAGTAGAAACTATGTTGAAACGAATAATCGCTAACCACGACCAAAAGTTTATTGGTGTACGGCTGTAGATACTTCACACATATATCTTAACCGAATCCTAAATAGAGCCCATCCTAAGAAAAACACCATATGAAATTATGAAGGTAGGAACCTAACTCTTGATTATTTTAGAGTGTTCGAAAGCAAATGCTTCATTCTAAACACTAAAGACTACCTCACCAAGTTCGACCCAAAGTCTTACGAAGGTGTCTTTTTAGGTTACTCCCAAAATAGTAAAGCATATATCATTCTTAATAAACACACTAGGACATCGAAGAATCACTCAATGTGACGTTCGATGAAACTCCTCCACCCTCTAAGAACATCACCCTGGTGGAGTGATGACCTAGATGAAGAAGAAGCTATTAGGGAAATCGAAAAGAAAAACCTAGAAAACGACGTTGAGGATGAAACTCTAGAGATTGACGAAATAGTCAATATTAAGGAATCTAGGAACCATCCTTTAGAAAATGTCATAGGAAACCTTAACCAAAGAACCCTTAGATCACAAGCCTAAAACCAAAGCAACTTTTATTGTTTCATTTCTACCATAGAACCTAAGAATGTAAATGAAGCCTTAGGAGATAAAAGTTGGATAGTCGCCATGCAAGAAGAATTAAATCAATTCATTGCTAACGACGTTTGGGAGTTAGTTCCACAACCTAAGAATATGACAATTATAGGAACTAAGTGGGTGTTTAGAAATAAGTTAGATGAGAATGGTATTGTTTCTCGAAATAAGGCTAGATTAGTTGCTCAAGGTTACAACCAATAAGAGGGCATCGATTATGATAAAACTTATGCCCCGGTTGCTAGACTTGAGTCTATTAGAATATTATTAGCTTATGCTTGCGCTTTAGATTTTAAGTTATTCCAACTGGATGTAAAAAGTGCATTCCTGAATGGTTTTATCAATGAGGAGGCATACGTGGTACAACCTCCAGGATTCATTGATTTTGAAAAACCGGATCATGTTTATAAACTAAAGAAAGCTTTATATGGTCTTAAGCAAGCACCTAAAGCTTGGTATGATAGATTAAAAGCTTTCCTTATTAAACATGAATACAAAATAGGAAATGTAGATAACACTCTTTTTTAACTAAGAAGATAAAGTTCAAATTCTTATCATTGTTCAAAAATATGACGATACAATATATTCATTCGACTGTCAAGACATTGTGTGATGAAATTTGCCAAAATCATGCATTACGAGTTTGAGATGAACATATGGGAGAACTAACGTTCTTCCTTGGATTACAAATTAAACAACTGGAAGATGGTATATTCTTAATCAATCTAAGTATATTAAAAGAAATGCCCCCCCTTAAGAATTTTGGTCTAAAGATTCTAAAACCAATGAAAAACCCCCATGTCCTCCGATACTAAACTACGAAAGATGAAGAGAGTGAGTCGGTAGATAGTAACCAGGGTATTCGAGCATGATAAGGTAGCTGTATTATACCTAACGGCAAGTAGTCCTGATCTCATGTTTTTAGTGTCTAGCCTTGTGCCTGCTTCTAAGAGGCCTCCCAAAACCTCTCACCTGAAGCGGTAAGCTTATCTTCTGATACATTAATGGCACTACGCACTTAGTATTATGGTATCCTAAGGGGAGCGACATAGAAACCGTAGTATATGCCGACCTGATCAGCGGGAGATTATGTGGACAGAAAAAGCACTAGCGGTATTTGTACGTTCGTGAGATGTTGTTTGACATCTTGGTTCCCGAAGAAACAAACATCTTGCTAATATCTAACTACCAGAAGCCGAATCCGTAAGCTCCGAAAGGCATTTCAACAAGCACTATGGATGAAACAAGCTCTAATCGACTACGACGTACGACTCGACGACGTTCCCATCATGTGTGACAACAAAGGCACGATTGACCTTAGTAAAAACCTGGTGCAATATTCTCGTACCAAACACATCGAAATTCGTCACCACTTCCTCCGTGATAATGTCCAAAAGGACATATATCTATCGAAAAAGTACCGTCCGTCGACAACATTGCCGACATTCTCACTAAACCTCTTAAACAGAATCGTTTAAAAAACTATTCTACGTCTTGGTTATGGAATGATAGAAATACATTCCATAAATCATATTAAGTACGTATCTCTTTCTTCTGTCTCAATTCTAGTATGTGTTCCATTCCGTATCGTGACAACTTAAATGCTTCATCCGAAGTACATCAAAATCAACCATCAAAACTTAAATTCAAGATCAAATCAACACCAATAATCATCCCTAACATCTCTAAGATCATCAATTGTAAGTCATTTCAACTATTTCTTTCATTTTAAGTCTAGGGTTCATGATGAACACCAAAAATTGAAATTGAGTATTTTTCATTTTTCTTTCGAATTTGTTCAATTGAAACCACTAGGATACAATTAAATAACTAATATGCTTCCCGTAGATATAGGATTTGCATACATTGATAAGTTTTGTCAAAAAATTATTTTTGAACCAAAACCCCAATTTCATTTTGCAAAATCACTCACGTTATGAACACAATAAAATTGTTATTTTGCATTGTTAATACAATCTAAAAATGTTTTTAAACCCATGCATAATGATCTCATGAACAGATTTCGAGATACATAATTCATATTTATTTTTCGAATTGTTTGGATGAGCAAAATCAAACTTAGGAGCATTTGGTTAACGCTTAGATTTTATATTAGATCGAGATAATCAATACTCCACATTTGTTGCATATAGGCACACACTAGCACAAACTCAAAACATGAAAGTAAGTATAGTGATTAAAATATGATCACTGTTAAATTTTTACTCTTAGTGACAATGCCTCGAAAATCATCTGAAGACTACAAAAATACTAGAGACTTATATCCCCTATAATTTCACATCAATTTCGTACTCCAATAAGAGAAAAACTATGAAACCTTGAACAACGTTGTATTCACAGGGTCCTGTTGGTTTTTTTGATAACTTTACGGATCTAAACTATGTTTGGTCTTTGTTTGAGTTTATCGAGTTTGAATGTCTTCTTGAAATCAATGAACAAGTGTGTCCTCGCTTTATTCTTGAGTTTTATAGTCAGTATCAGTTGAGTTATTCTGACGAAGGTGAAATGTTTGTTGAATTTGTCATTCAAAATCAACTCTTTTCTTACTCTCTTGAGAATTTTGCTCAAATTCTTGGTGTTCCCTATGAAGGAGCGTGTGTCTTTTCCGATAGATGAAGAGTTGATGAGTTGATATATGGTATCCCTACGGATGGTCCATATCAAACCAACCTTCCTCCCATTGAGGACATCATCTCATCTATCCGAGTCGATCGTGATGGACAAGTCTGTCGCATCCGTCATGAGGAAGAGATTGATGTTCTTGAATATCAAGTTCTAACTCGTGAAATTGAACCATCTTTGAAACCTTTGGAAGAAATTATTCAGGAAAATGTCTTCTGTCTGGGGGGTAATCGGGATCATGTTCCCGCATGTCTTTGTTTTATGCTTTATTGTGTTGTACACTCCAAAAAATTCAATCTTGCCTACTACATGGCTAAACAAATAGAGTGGGTAACTAAGCAAGCTAGGTTACTTCTACCCTATGGTATGCTACTAACCCACTTGTTTACATTCATCATGAATGAAAATCCCGAGTTAAACAACGAGTCATATGTCTTGTACGATCATGTCATGACTCCTCTTGCCGCTCAACTAGAGCGAAAACCAAGAAGAGATCGTAGGTCATGAGAAGAGGTTCGTCATTCCACTTCTTCTTCTTCTCCTTCGATCAACCCATACCTTAACACATCTCAGGATGATGATGAAGTAAGGGAAAGAAAGGGACCCGCGTGCAACACTCCTGTCCCGACCATTCGTTATGTAAATTCCTTAACCGATCAAGTTCCTCAAGTTTTTCAAAATCCACCTAACATTGAACCTCACCTTGAACCATTTTACACCCGCCAAACCAAAATCATCAACCGTCAAGTCCAATTACGAGATGAGCACCGTGGTGGAGTAAGGTCAATCGAAAAGAGTCTCAGAAGGTTGTGGAGGAACATGAAGAAGTGAGATATGAGGGAATTGCTTTAAGACATTATTATATATATTACTTACTAAATTACTATGCTTAGACAATTTGAACTTATGCTACTTGGTAGATTGCTTGGCACGGGCAATATTGCTTGCCTAGGATGATCGTTCAATTTCATCATCCTAAATCCTTGTTTGAAATATTTCTTAATACACTCTAGTCATTTGTAAGACACCATGCATGTCTATGAATATGTCGCTTGCCTATATACATGCTCCTTTGATTTAGCTTAGGATACTTGGTTTTGATAGATGATTCATAGTGAATTTGGCTTGATTAAATTTTTAGAAATATGTTAATCTAAGCATTTTAGAAATTTCTGGAAAAATATTTCCACTCTCCAGAAAACGGCCCCCTTAAACACTGGGCGGCCCCCTTATATATAAGGGACCGCCGTGTAATTAAGGGACCGCCACCAGGGTCATGGATTTCTGCTATGACTCTCTAAATTTCTGTGCAAGTTGACCACTATCCCATCTAGGCTTAGCTGATTTCTCCTTTTTGATAAACACATTTTGGAATCCTAATACTCAAACCCCATGCTTTACTACTTCAACCTATCTCTTCCACATTAAATTATGAACAATTTTCATCATCTTCTTCACTTCACTCTACCATGAATTCCACCAATGCCTCCTCATCCAATCCTTCTAAGAAAATCAAACTCGCCATAATCCCCCTAGACTTCTTTAATCACACTCTATGAGGAAGAAGTGACCACTACACCTTCTCCACAACCACTTCTTCTTCTCCAAGTGCTCCTAATGCACCATCAAAAACCACATCAACAAAAGAAACCACCTCAAGTCATGAAAACACTTCATCCTCCTTTCAATCTAAGCTACAAATATCACCAACTCCTACAAATGAACCAACCTCTCCTCAAACTTAAAATCCTTTTCTACAAAACCTAATGGATGTTCCTCCAAGGCCATCAATCCTCAACCTCTCTAAAGCATCCCTTCATTGGATATCACCCTCTCACTATCACCAATCACACCTCTTGAAAATCCCTAAAGTCCACCATCACCACCATCACCTCAACCTCCTATCATGGGACATCCACTTTACTACAAAACTATCATGACTATCAGGATCAACTTTGTGTTTGTTATTTCATAACCGTAACCTTCCACTTGATCTTCGAGATGAAATGTACATTATGTTTGCTCTCACGAGGACCCTTATAACCACCCGCCTTTTCAACCCATTTTGATTTTCCCACCTCCCCCATAGAACCCTTTCTACAATAGTTAAATAATAATGGGTATTAGAAAAGACATTATTGGTTACAGTCATGTCTATGAATCATGAATCTTATAGGATTAATGTTTTAGTTCATGTTCACACTATGCTCTAATTATCTTATGTTAGGTTATGGTTTATTTTTGTGATGTATTATTTTTTGTATGCTTGTATTCTCATATATTATCCTTGTGACAATATATGGACTTAGATCCTACGCATTTCATGAACTTTATTTATGCGTCAAAATGTGTGATTGAATCCTTAAGATATTGTCATGCAATGCTGTGTTTGCACTTGTACCTCTAATCTTTGTTTTGTAGCAAACAAATTATCATAAGATCGATACCCTTGGTTACCCCAAAAAAAAATAACAAGGGTAAGCTATACATCAAGGGGAGTCATGTATCGTCGATTCTTCTCCTCTACTCAAACTCGACGTCAAAAACTTTTGGATTCGACAAAAAGGGGGAGAAATAGAATTTAACTCATTAATAATTTATAAACTTCCAATTTTATACTAAATGAGTTTATATTTTGTTATCATCAAAAAGGGAGATTGTTAATACAATATAATGTCCCAAAAACGTATTAATATTTTCGACCTCTCAATGTTTGATAATAACAAATGTTAAAAAACGTTTACAATAAAATTAAATGTTTTAAATTACTATTCATAAAATTTCTATTCTAGGATTAACCACTTAATTATGGATAAACAAATCATTAAACATGATTAGTGATCAAGAAAATAATTTTTTTTAAATCTTATACTTCCACAAAAATGTTTTTATAAAAATATAAAAACAAATTATTTATTCATTAAAAGAAATATTTTATTAAAAACATAAAATTTGAATTTCAAATTTTCCCCCCAAAATTGGATGGTCCATAATCAGTACAACTCTTCACCCACGAAAAGGAAAAAAATAAGAGCTGATCTAGTGGAGGCCCCCTTATAAATAAAAGGGACCGCCGAGGACGCCGCCAGCAACCAAGTCCTTTTTGTCCCAAATAAATAATAGGCCACCACTATTTCAATAACAACTAGCACAAAATGTTATATTAAATTCAGATTTTGATTAAATCAACAATGTTATTTTACAAACGACACATTTAGAGGTCGTTCTCTTGTATCTTGTGCTGTTGTATTATGAAGTAACGCTCCCTGACATATTTCCGCTGCGACACATTTTTGGGGGTGTTACAAAAAACCTATATTTACCCTTATAAACTTGTTACTCCTTAGCTCTAGTGGTAGAGATGTGTATCCTTGCCAAGCTTATGATAGAATACTCGTCACGACCGAGCAATTAAGAGAATTAGTTACATGTTACCACATAGATTAGTTGAGTAATTTGAGTGTTTTCATCTACCTATTTCATGAGGTGTTTAGTTGTGTACTTAATAGATCAAATAAATGCTTAAACGGAAAAAAAATCCTTAATGATACATTTTTGCAAACTTCTAAAGGCTACTTGAGGACAAGTAGGATTCAAGTGGGGGGATATTTGATGACATTAAATAACTTCACTTTTATATCGACATTTATCCCATGTGATTAACCCATTTTGTATAATTATTGCAAAGAATTGTTACTTAATCATTTGTATTTAAGAATTGCAGTAATAATGGAGTACTTGGTGAAAGTTAACTAAAAGGCGCGCATTCTGGAGCTTAAACAAAGATATTTTGAAGATTACTATTTTGACGTACCAATACGCCGTATTCATCAAGGAAGATACGGTGTATCCGTGCCTGGACTTCACCAAAGACCATGAAGGAAACAAGATCAATACGCCGTATCCAGAATATCCTATACGCCGTATTCAAGATATAGAATGTGAAGATTCTGGAAGATATCAAATGTGGTCCCTACTCCAAGAAACCCTGATAACTCCAAATCCAATACACTGATATGCCATAAATCAGACCACTATTCCAGACTGGATAAGGAATCAATTAATTAAAGACAACAAAAAAAAAACAAAATTTTTTTTTTCTTATAAAATAGAAAACAACTCAAAAACGAGTTTTAAGTGTGCTAAATCATATTCTCAATACCTAAACCATAAAAGTCGATTTTCAGAGGAGAAAAAGAGCTGAAGAGGTCAATCAACGTTATCAATTCCATAGGAGACAACGTGTAATTCCATATACTCTTGTAATCGTTCAGTTTTTGGTATCATTCATTAACTCGGTTAGTTTACCTTGGCTAAATAATTGCTTTTGTATTGATTATAACGTTTGAAGGCTAATACCTTTGGGTATTAGCCATTGTTATGAAGATCTGAATGTTTGGTATTGTTTATCTCGATTGCTTAATTTATCGTTAAATGCTTGTTTAGGTGTATCAATATACTTGTTTACGTGCTTTTGTATACGACATATCGTTCAACTAGATCTAGTGATACAAAGCAAGTAATCTAGATGCTGGGATGGCTCTCTATATAGTGATGTATACATCTAGACCAATAGGAACACAATTAACGACCTATCTTTGCCTTTAGATTAGTGAGCTTAGTTGGACTGGCAAGTAACCCTTAGGATCAACGAGTATGTTCTTAATTAATTGGTAAAGATTTGGTTAGTGGACTACTAATGTATGAATTGCCATTAAGCAGTAAGTTATAAGTCTATATGAGTTAGGGTTTAACAAGATCACCATTGCTTTAATCCCTAAGATAGATTATAATCAGCAAATAAGGATGCTTTATGCGGATGTGTTTAATTATGACAGAATTAACGTGTCTAGGTCTTAGGAAGAAGTAATGCCTAAGTCTTAAGAATGATATGCTGCCTAAAGATAAGTAATCATTGCACTAAATAAACAAGCCAACGTTCTAAACGGATTAATAATGGCTAATACAGTTTTCTTATATTTGGCTCGACCGCTCTTTTATCTTCTGTTAATTTGCTTGCGTGTTTTTGGTTGGTGTATGCTCGTGTCATAATAACTAATTATATGGCTAGACACATGTGAGCCTATAGGGTCACACACATATACACCGAGGTACCATTTTATATATCATGTTTATTGTATTTACGGTACATAAATAACCCACTTAACTTGGGATCACTATTGGGCTTCTAATAACTAAGTAAAGTATTTATTATATTGGATTTGTAAATCAAATGGGAGGCCCATTTGAGCCTTCATAGCGGCCGGCCTATATGGAGGAAAAGAGAGGAATAAGATCAAATCTTTTGTTCAAATATATCTTAAGATATAACTCCTCATTAATTGGGTATTAACTCCTAATTTATTTTGATAACTACTTACCAAAAGACTCCCCTCCTCTCCCTTATAAAAACATGGCAACGCACACTCTTTTCTAGGGTTTTGTGTTCTTGTTTTACTATCACTTTGTATCTAGATTATTCAAGGTGAATTCCAAGGTTACGGGTTTAGGACTAGCATCAATTGGTATACAAGGAAGTATAGTGTGGATACATCATAGAGGTGATCTCCATTGATCACTTGGTTTCATTGGTGTTTCGTGTTATAGTGAAGATCACTGTTTGATTCTACCGATCACGCTACAACGGTATTACTTTTCTTGTTTTTCTTTGATTGATCATATGACTCTATGGATCCGTTGATAGGTGCATTATCCGCTGCATTTAATATTTGTTTATATGATAATCTTTTAATTCAACACCTATAGTGGTATCAGAGCCATCATATGATGTCATATGATCATCTTGTATGCGTAAAAATGGCTAAAAACGCGTGTTTTTAATGGAATCAAAATGATAATTTTAAAACAGCCTCTAAGGCTTATTTTTTAAAATTAATTCGACCCATATAGAGTCTTATGATTTGGTAATTTTGATCCCATAGCCATTTTTTATGCATACTTTAATTAGTTTTGTTATTGGGTACGTGTAAAAGGGCCTAAATCGCACGTTTTGGAACGATTCTTGAATCGGTTTTAAATCAGCCCCTTGGGAATTATTTTTTGAAATAATAAGGTTATTATAAGGTCTTTAATACAGTACTAAGTGATCCTTAAGCCATTGGTTACACGTACCAATCGGGGTTTTAATTCTAGTCAATTTATTTCTTCGATTCGTTGGCTAAACAATTTATTTCTTGTTAATCATTTTGTTTCCATGGCAAATACATGCATGTTTGGCCATGGACTTAGCCAACACCTTGTTAATACATGATATTATGTTGCGTATGCAAAGCCAATGAAAACCATGACCACCTGTGACTTGTTTCGCTTGATATTGCATTTAATTTCAGTTTTGGGTTTTGCCATTGTTTCGGCTTCTTTTTGTATGTTTTTAATTTTTGTTGTAGCCATTGTTTGGGCACTTTACAGTAGTTAGATGATAGGATAAATGTATTTAATCATAAAATCAATGTAACCGATGTTTGGATTCGAATGGCGCAAAAGTTAAAGGCATAAAGTCAAATTCGGAGCTGCTGGAGTAACCTCCACTAAAAGTGGGTTTCCCGGAGTTCTATAAGGAGTTAGAAGCTGAAATTTTGGGAGAAGGAGCACAACTCATGGGGCTACAATTTCTTCAACTGGAGCTCAGATTAGGGAAGACTCCTTCTAGGAGTTTCAGGCCCATCAAGTCAGCTGAAATTTTATGGCAGTTTTGGGCTTCAAGTTCATTTGGGGTTTCATTTGCTCATGATTGTTCTTGGAGCAAGTGGGAGCCCTCCTTGTGGTTGTGTGGTTAACCCTTAGTTGACTTTTTGGTTCTCGTGATGGTTCACGAGACCAAGCATAGGTTTTTCATCGGTTGAGGCTTTGCTTTTATATATGCTTGGAATATATATATATATATATATATATATATATATATATTGCAAATGTTTTTATAAAACTAAAAATAAAACACAAACCTATTTTTAGAAACTAAATCTTTGATTTAGTTTAAAGTGTAAATATGATTTGAAACTACAACACTTGTTTTTATAAATAACACTAAATAAATGTTATGATTGTTATTTAATGTATTGTTCTAACTAATATTTATTCCACCTAGGTTATATATATTAGTCAAGAAAATGAACAACTTGACACACATAAAAACAAGTATTAGACTTAAGTTAAAAATAGTTTTTTAACTTGTGCTACGAAAGATGTATGCATGCTTCCTCGTACACACTTTTTTGATCATATATCAAAAATAATACCCGTCAAATTTAAGTCATGCCGTCCAATTAG
>BQNB010110237.1:0-22593 GCA_026074375.1 Tanacetum coccineum
AATTAAATAAAACTAACTATAGTTAACTGCCGTTAAAACAAAAGGACTAACAGGGAAAGGACATAAGGACTAACGAGGTGACAACATACTAACAGTGGGGACTAACAATTATAACTATAAAAGACAAAATTACACAAACAGTCCCTGAAGTGGACCCCGATATGCAAGGTAGGTCCAAACAGCTTATTATCAAAAAGCTATAAAAGCAAACTTGTAAAGGGGCTCAAGGGGAGTCTTTTTTGTAAAAGCACTTATGCTTTTTACTCACTAAATAAGCTAGAAACTTAAGCTTTTGAGGCTGCAGAAGCTTAATAAGCTTATAAGCTTATTTTTCTTTCTTATTGGGATTTAAGCTGCAAAATAAGCTACAACTAATGGGAAACAGTTAATAGGGAGAGGGGAGTCCTAAATAAGCTAAGGTTTCTAGAATAAGCCCTAAAATAAGCTGGAAATGAGATAAGCTATGCTGGCAGTTTTAAAAAAAAACAGAAAAGGCCTACTTTTGAGCTTATATTAAGTTGCCTTAATAAGCTATCTAAGGGATTAAAGCTGCTAAACCTAAAAGATAAACCTATAAGCTATAAGGAAAAACACTAAGAACCTAGGGCTTAGTTGTCAATAAGCTAGAAAAATTGAGCTAAAGCCTGGTGCTCAGCACCAGGGGAGGCAAGTGCAGTGAGCTAGGGTACTTTTGGGCTTATGAAAATAAGCTCTTAAGAGCTTTTTACCTAAAACCAACCACAAACAGATTAAAAGGGGTGGTCAATGAGCTTATTTCCAAACTATGAGAGCTTAAGGCCTAATTAAAACTGCTGATAATGGGGCTTAAAAATGGCTGATTTCAAGAATCATGCATACATACATACTTGGCTATATTTGGTATGTCAAAATGACAGAACAAAGGGTTGGGTAAAATGGCTAAAAACAACAACAACAAGCACAACAACAGTGTGCTTAAGCTGCATAAGCAGCTGGAGCACTTAAGCTCAATTTGGCTTATTGAAATTTTAACAGATTATAGAGGGAACTTAAAAACTTATTTTCAAACTAAAAGTTGTGATTAAAGTGGCTTAATAAACCCTACACACTCAGCCAAAGTTGGCTGAGTGGTTATAACCCATTAAAAACCCATATTGACCCATTTTAAAGGTTAAACCAAACACTCCCTTAATATATAAAAATCGATATTTAACTGGTTTTTGGGTAAAAGAAGGCAGAGATAATTGATTATAAGTGAAGTTTAATAACTTTTAACACATTTTTAAATAATTTAAACAGAATTAAACAACTTAGATTATACTTCAAATTTTGACAATAGTAATTTCACAAGAACTCTTAACTTTTTATATTAAAAACAGAAATATTACAACAAAAACTCTTGAAATTGAACTGAGTACAATAATTTGGCAGACTTAATTAAAATTAAACTAAAAAGTCTGAGTAACAACACTTTAAAAGCAAAAATTAAATTAACTTTTATACTAAGAAAATAAAAAAACCAGGGGTATTGCGGGAAGGTGGGTAATAGTCCCTGTTGCACGCTTGTTTTAAATGGAGAGGTATGGAAATGATGCAGCTTTTACCCCCCAACTTGACCACACTTTTACATTCCATGAAGCCCCAAAAACGGGTGTAAAATCGGACTTTGGAAAGTTACAGGTTGGCTCCCTCTTTTGTATAGAAAGGTTTAAAAAAAGATTTTGGTAATAGCAAAACGTCCCTGCTGTTATTTATAAAGGAAAGTTTAAGTAAATTGCAAAACCAGCCCTTGTGTTTGGTTTTTCTATTTTTCTTTTTAAAACAACTTTCAAACTTGGCATTTTTGGCCCTTTTCTTTATTTTTTTCATTTTTTAATTATAAAACAAGGTTTTAAAATTTACATTTTGGTCCTTGTGTTTTATAAAAAGGGTTTGTATTGGGCTAGGGTTTTGTGTTGGGCCCATTGGGCTTGTATTGGGCCCAACTGGGTTTGGTTATTGGGCTTTTTCAAGCCCAATAAGGTTGAAGCGGTTTTGTGGTAGTACAATGTCTGAGATTGGTTGTAACTGACTGGGCTAGATTGGGCCTTCAAAGTCTTTCACAGTCTTTGTCAATTGCACAAAAATGGGCTGTTGTCATTGATTGAGGGCCCATTTGGTCTTCACAGTCTTCATAGTTAAATACCTTTTTAAAGAAAATTGGGGACTTTCCCCCGCCCATCAGATGGGTTAAGATTGCATCCAATAGTATTCTTCAGTTTCGGCTCCGGTTTGACTGCTGATTCATTAGTATTGACTCTGACTTTGGCATTTTTGGACTTTGGCCTTGATTTTGCACAGTCTTTTCCATTCCATGCTCAGTTTTGTCATTTTGGCTTGGTTTTCTGTCTTTTTGTTGATATCCACTTCCTGCACAATACAAATGCAAAACAAACATATATTTGGCAGTTTTTATCTGTTTTTGGTCATTTAAGCTCGTTTTTAGAGGTAAAAGATATGTGTAATTAAGCACATATCATATATCATAAATAGTATCCTCAAGATCATGTATACCTCCTCTAGAAGACTCAAAACTATCACCAATAGCCAATGGATCTACAACGATCTCTCTCGTGTCTGCCGCACTAGCCTCTGCCTCAAACTCCTCATCATTCTTCCTAACATCACTAACAAAAATCTCAAATCCCATACCTACACCATCCTCAGGGTGAGCTATAACTCCACCCTCGACGATAATAACGAGACAGCTGCAATAGCCTCTATATCAGCAGTATCATCCACCTCGATATGCTCCTCCCCTATCGATTCTGGTGAGTATGAAGTTCTAAACCTCTTGCGAGGTGGTAAAAATTATAGGCATTGGGGGCTAAATCCGACCGTCGAACATGATTGGTATGATGGTACCTAAATAAAAGGAGAAAGCAGTGGAGGGATCTACATCGCTTGCGAGAGTGGTCCGAGAAAAATGTGAATATGAAATCCAATAAACCTCTCAAAGATGAACCTAAAGATGACTCCTGATCTAGTCGGTGGTTAAGGGTAGACAAAGATGCAGACCTACAGACGTTTAAAAGCCTCATCACAATGTCCGTGGAGTCTTAGCAAAGTAATCAATAACAAATCTCTGAGGTGTAGAATTAATCAGCATCGGTGGAGACTGTGGTGTATCTCCTGATATAGGAAATGATCTGAAGGTGCAACAGAAGGAAGACGAGTCTGGTGAAGAATGACGATCTGATGGAATGATGAGATACACGTCTCTGCAAGTCTACTAGTAGAATGGGTCCTAACTCCTCTTCCTCCGCAATCAACAACTCGTTTTTGTTTAACAGACGGCCAGATAGGCATGGGTTGCGGTAAGGTCAGCCCGAAAAGGATAGTCTCACCGGGTCGGATAAAAGTCGCTAAACGTCGACGAATCCCGGGTGGGGCAACAACAGGTGCAAGGGGAAACTCTGATAATGGTGCAAGAGTATCATGAGATGACGATACGGGTCTCTACTCAGCAGGCTCGGACTCACTGTCCGTCTCTAAGTCATCTGAACACAAAAAGGTGAAACCAATGGCAAAACTGGTGTGGGAGGTAAAGAATCCTCCGATGGATCAGAATCAAAAGAAGGTGAATAATCCACTAAATCAAGTACCCCAGAAGGTGAGACGACTGAAACTGAAACTGCCCCCCACCTACGGTGTAACTATAAGGTCAGCCAGAACAATGGGAACCTCATGGATAACACGGATAATAGCAGGATTAACACCAAATAGAATCACTCATGGGGCATGAGAACCCACACTCTCCTCAACTCGTATCAAAGAAAATAAGAAATATGCATGAGCAGTCATAGACCTGCACAAGCCAAGTATAATCAATCCTCTTTATATAAAACCATGCACGTGCAAGCAAAGCCAAGAAATAAGTACGATGCGAAATATGAAATGGCAAAACGATGAATAAGGTAATTATGGCAATATGATATAATATCCATACTTGATATATATATTTAACGCATTTTAACGAACATAAGCAAGCAGGTAAGGACACATATGATCACATACTGGGTATAGACAAGACCTAGATATACTCTAACTGGTTCTCTATAACATTGCTCTGATACCAATTCTGTCACACCCCCAAAGAGCCTAGTCGGAAACTACGAATCGGGTGCGTGACTCAAAATAACATCACACAAGATACAAGAAACGACATCATAAGGGTACTGATTGAAAAGTCAACATCGTTTGCATTAATTAAAATAGTTAAAAGTTTGATAATAGAGTATGAAAAAGATGCGGAAGCGAAAAAAAAGTTTAGAAATTTGACAACGATGTTTGTTTAATAAACAGTAATAATAACTTTCTTGAAAATCGGCCCAAAGCATAAGCGACAAAATTCCAAATAGCAACAAGCCAAAGACAAATCCACAGCTAAGTCACCTAGAAAACAAACATGCAAAAACGGTCAACTAAAGTTGAGTTTAATTCAGGTTTATTGAATTTAATATTAAAAGTGGACCCCAAGTTCACTGTACGCACGTGACAGTTATACAAGATACAATTTCACATAAAAAAAGACTGTATATTACTTTGCACTAAGCTCATGACACCGAAGCTCAATTTAAAAGGAAGCATTTTATATGCCAAATAGTATTCCACGCCCTAAAGGTATCTGACCAAGATCACCTATTAACATTCCGACATGGTATATATCCGTTTGTTCGGGACCTCCAAATCTAGTAAGCGCTACTTACCCAGATAGGGATAATTACACCCCAATAGATCTATTTCCACCAATCGCGACTCATCTTAACCAGTAACGAGTCCGGTTAAGCAACTGATGGTTCATAATAGTTCGGGCATTAATGGTCTATTCGCTACTTAGGCAACACGAAATCAGGAAAAGGAAACGTAAAGTAACTGTGTCCATAGTTTTTGAAAACAAGCAATTTTTCTCAACCTCCCAATAGAAAAGTAAAAGTAGGTAAAACATGTGGGCTATGACTTACCTTAGCAAAAATGAGCAAATGATAATCACTCATAGTAAAAGGTGATATAACACAACTAGAGACCGAGACCTAGAACAATAACGCGTCCTCAGAAACAAGGAAAGAATGCCAAGAATTGCACAATATGTTCACACCAAAGATATCCATGGATGTTTAGCTTTAGTTGTGATAACAAGACACAATGAAATGAAAACATATAGTTTTTTCTTAAGTTTCGGCGTTTTTAAAACCAAAAGTTTTTCCATTTTAAGTACGTTTTCTATTTTAGAGAAAGTTTTAGTTTCGGGACGTTTAACACCCGTCCCGCTATATTTATTAATTCCATAAGTCAAAACGCACTAACTAGCCTTAAATTAACTTAACCTTCTCAGTCTTGTTCCGATAAATTCCTTACCAACATAACTATTTTTAAATAACTTTATTGCTTTCCCCAAAATATTTGACGGTCTCATTAAGTCAATACCAATAAATAAATAAGTGTTACAATATGTTTCGCTAATTTTTAAAAACCAAAAATGTTCCGAAAACCCGTTTAACAATTCACATCAGCAACTATTCATTCGGTTTTGCCGAATAATGTGTCAAGTTTTATTTTGCCATGACTTGGTCGTTTTAAATCCGTTTTTAAAGTGTGAGATATGAAAAACTATCTATTCGAAACGAGCTCTTTAAAAACTACTTTTACGCCTAATGTAAACATTTTTAGGTTGACCAAAACCTCAAAACAAATTTGAGACAACAAGCACTTTTTGTCAAAAACACATCCAAAATCCACCCAAACTTCGCAATAGTGTCTAATCTAGCCTAATCTCCATTCCCAACTAATCCACAACAAAACCACACCTAATTCAGAAACCTAATTCCATCATTTCTATTGGTTGCACAACACTCATCCTACCTTCTCATCTTTCAGAACATAATCCCTCCCGACCCAAAATTATAGTCACGTTTCCTTTTTGAGATGTCCAATTTAATTGTCCACTAACTATAAATAGAATAGGAAAGATTTTGCCCAAGTTTACAATATTACGGGCTTACTTGAAATTATAATTAACAAACTTTAAAGTAGACTATAATTAATTAGCAAGGTAAAACTTTCATTCCTGCTAAAAAGTAAAAAAGAATGAAAGCTATAATAAATGCATTTTCTTAATATTGGTGGTTTTTTTTTTTTGGTCGGGAGACAAACTAATTTCGGGACCGAGGGAGTAGTATTTAACTAGAGAAACAACAATGGAACAACATTATTTATAAAATCTTGTATTTATAATCTTTCAAAAAAAAAAAATTGAAACACCATATATAGGATGTATGGATCTTTGAAACATATTATAGAAGAACCAAGGAAAAGGAAAACCACAAGGAAAGATTCAAGATACTTACAAGAAGGAAGAACAAGTAGTGAAATCACAAGATCTATACCCCAAAATAATAGATCTAGAAAAACCCCAAATAATAATCAAAACTCCTAATTTGTAGATCTTGAATAAAACCCTTAAATTAAAAAACCAATGCTTCAAAAAACTCCTTAGTGTATCTTAGAAATAAACTTGAATGAGTGGATCTTGCTAGAAAATCAAGATATGAAAACCCTATAAGGAGTGTTTGTTGGCCGTGGACTAGAGAGAGGAAAAAGAGAGATGTGAAATTTTGATGAGGCTTAGAAAATGATATGAAACCCTGGTGTGTGTTATAATGGGGTATTTATAGGCCAAAGGAAGGTTTAGGGTTACATGGTTTTAAGTATTAAGTGACCAACACATACCAAAGGGGTGTGTGTGTGGTTCGGCCGAAACTAGGTCACAAAGGACCATCATGGTTTAAAATTTTGGTCCATGGTTTATATTATGTCACAAATTTGAATTTCCAAGTCAAAGGGTGGTGCATAAGTCCAAATGATCACATGTGCATGTCTTCCATATGGATATGTGCATGAGAAAGACCTCCTCATATGTCACTTTCATGCACACATGCATGAATATTTCAAAAGATGCTCTTGTATTTAATTTCAAGAATCATAGTGCATTTGGTTTAGGTTTAGGCGTCTAATATATGAGGGGGAGGGATATAACGAAAGTTTTGGCTTAACAATATGAATGACGATAACTAAGAGTATTACAGAAAAATTTCGAGTATTGAGGTCCCTTTAGGAGTCAAAAAACGCAAAAAACACAATTTAAACGTTAAAGCGTAAAAATAAATATCGGGAGTGATCGTAAGCTACGAAACACTTAGAAAAGATAAAATAACTCATATAATATCTAAACTAATAGAAATCCATTGCCGAAATACGACCTATAGACGTTTTTCATATTTACGGGGTTTACTTCCCGGTAAACCGCCAGATTCAAACGTAACGTATAAAAGTAAAAAAATAATTATCGGAAAAATTTAAAATATTGACCTGAAAATCTTGGGGTGTAACAAGGACCCAAAATAGATTTTTGAAAAGACTTAATTTTCTCAGATCCATGCGTTCTTGTGCGGTCCCAAATATTTTTGGGTGGCCTGCCTGTCAATTTGGGTGCCGGCATATTTAATGAGACCTCCATCAGAAAGACGTCTTGTTTATGAGATTTCAAAATTTTATTTCCTTAGTTTCCATAGATGATGCGATCAATGAATAAAACCCATAAACTTAATTTAATCACCGGAGAGTTTTTTGATTACTTAACAGTACAGTTAAGAAATGTTACTCTTTTCAAATTTGTTTAATCTAGTAGATTCTTCTTTGATAGTTTTATTCTCAATTTTAAGTATATGACACTTGCACAATCGAGATTAACTGCCTTGTTTTCTCGAGTGTGGACAATTTATCTTTTAATTCTCTCAGCCATTTCTAAATTATTTCTAGTAAGCTTTTAACCTTTTGTTACTTATGATTAGCTTAAACTCATTTTGCATAATTTATCCATATTTATTTTTTTAAAAGCTAAATCATCCATTGAGGAATTTTCATCCGAGGATTCCGGAACAAACCTTCCTTGATGCATGAGCTACGAGACACATTCATTTTTGACCTTCTCACCACTCTTCACAGCTAATCGCTCCCAAGAGCCCCCGACAAAAGCTCTTGGTTTCTTGTCTTTTCGTGTGTTTTGAACATTGTCCAATAAAGATGATTCGGGTCGCCGCATCAAAAGCAATTTTCTATTAACTTTTATCGTTGCTTTAGTCAATCACGTCTTATTTTTGAACGTCTTTTTGTCGTTCCGAGGTTGGTCTCACGAATACTACATCTCTAAAAGAGACTATCTTGAAGTCTTTTACCGCTATGGCTTACTCTTCGTCTTCACTATCAAAAGTGTGAACACTCCTTCATCACTAGATGCTTTTTTTAGACCTTAAAACAATATATTTCCTAATCAACTTTTGCTTTGACTATTTCAGAGATCTATCTTGATGATCATTTCGTGAACTGTTGGAGGTTCCCCGATAACTCGATCAAGAGATAGTGATGTTAAGTCTTTCACTCTTTAATCGCCGTGACCTTGTGCTCTCCATTTGGATGTAAGAGCCGCTAAGAAACACTTCCTTACGTAGTTTTTTGCTGTAGAATAACCTTCATACACAAGAGCTTTAAGACTAGTAATAAATAGTATTAAAAACTAGCAAAAGCACTATCCTATAGATTCGTCTATACGAAATAACGAAGTGTTCATATTGTTGAAAGCCAAAAATGTCGATCTTATTATCTTTGACTTGGCTATTAAAACTCTTGACTGGTGATTTAACAAAGTTTTCCAATTTCTTTTTGGTTGCGTATTACACATAAAATTCGTTTCAAATTCTTTTCTAGGCAAAGCAATGTAAATAACACATTATAGCTTCATTTTTTTTCTCAAGTTTCCTTTTTTAGGTTATCGGTTTGTTTTTCTCAAAAAGTATAACCTCATCTAATTTGGTTTCACGGATGTTTTACAATATGTTTTTGAAAATTCACCACCGGTACTAACATAGCCAAAGATTTGGATCGTTGATTAACATATGTCACAGATCTATTTTTCCCAATAAATAAAACTGTCACTTTCAAAAAGTGGTGGTCTTTGCGTGGATTGCCCTTCTAGATATTTGTCGGAATCCATAGATCGATCCAAGCTTTAAAATACAGTATATTTTAAAAATCTTGAGTGACCTTGGCTTTTGATACCAATTGTAGAAACTAGAAGGGGGGTTGAATAGTTTACTGGTTAATTATCCGGTTTAAAACTTTGCCTTATAAAAATGGTTTTTTGAGTCCGAGTGTAAGGGTCAATCAATCAACAATATGAATCACAACTAAACTATCTAATGTAATGAACTAAATAAACAATAACAATATAGAGACATAAGGAAAGAAACGATCAACCAAGATATCAAAATTTAAATGGTTCGGCTACAAAGCACCTCTTCGGCTACAACTCCACTCCTCGAGTACTCCACACGAGATTTCACTATGTCAAACAAGCTCCCTTTTAGTCGAGGGGAAAACCGTATTACCAACGATCCTTACTTTCTTTTTCGAGCACTAAGCTAGATGTCGAGTCCTTATCCTAGCTAAAACACAATCCTAAGAACTTTCACTAAGTCTTTATACACTCACAAGATATATCTCTTGGGATTGAACAATCACACATCCAGTTCACATAAATACACAATTTTACACTATTGGATCTACACAACAATCTAATTTATCACAACACTCACAAAGAAAATATAAGAAGATTTGTGAACTTGAGGAGGAGGAAAGAGATCACTTGATAAAAATTTGTTTCTAGATGAATTCGAATGTTTTCCTCTTGCACTGATTAGAAAAGGGAGGAAAAGAATTAAAAGTCACTTGATACCAAGACAAGATATGTTAAGTGAAAGAGTTTGTGTTTGAGAAAGAAAGAAAGAAAAGAGAAAAATAGATCTGAGAAAATTCGTGGCAAGAGGTTGTGTTTTTTAGATGGGGTGACCCAATATTTATAGGAGACAAAAAGAGCCGTTACTCTGCTGGCAGTCCCTAATATATTAGGGGGCCGCTCGTAGAATACGCTCCTCTTTTTGTCTTTTAGTGAGGGAATGTGTTATCTGTTTTGAAACCTTCCATTTTGGGGGGAAAATCTTATTTAAATTTAATGTTTTAATAAAACATTTCTTTTATGAATAAATATTTTGTGTATATATTTTTGTAAATACACTTTTGTAGAAATGTAAGGTTTAAGAAAAATAATGTCTTGAAAACTAATCATGTTTTAATGATTTGTATTACCATACCTTAAGTGATTAATCTTTACAAATAGAATTTTACTATTCGTAATCTTATAAGACGTTTAATTTTATCGTCAACGTTTTTTTTTTACATTTTGTAATAATCACAAAACATCGAGAGGTCAGAAAAAGTATAAATAACGTTTTTTACACATTATTTGTATAACAAGATCTGAATCATCGATCAGCTTGTCATTGCCAATCAAGTTAAACTGAAGCTCTTGCTAAGGCATTTTTCGGTTTTTGAACCGCCACATAAACTGAAGTGAAGATACTACTTGATCTTTTAAATACCTGAAGAACTCAAGCTGAACTGTCTTTAGCTAAACTTGACTTGAGGTTTTTATGTTTAAATCTACTGAGAGACTAAAGGACACTGAACTGGCTCAACATAAAATGTATTTAAAATTAACCATTAAAGAATAATGGTGTACAGTATATTACTATTATTAAGAATAGTGTATGAATAGGAAAAAAAACATTTGATAAATGTTTAGGTTGGTAATAACACCGACGGGTTAAGTTCTAATTTATTACTAATTGTTGTTCAGTATTTTTGTCTTTTTTATTATGGTGACATATCGAAAGGAAACGCATGCATATTTCATTGGTCTAGCTTTTGTAAAGTGCCAAAAATGAGTTTGCTGGATAAGGTTGTTTTGGGTTAGGTTAGGGTGTGACGAAACCCATGTGTGTAAACAAAATCACACACATGTGAGTGAGGAGGGGGGGGGGGGGGGGGGGGGGGGTGGTAGATACCAATTTGGCATTGGCACAACGGTACCAACGAGTTACTTCTCATGCAAAATGGTTGGTTGGCCTATTGGTCAGCTTGTCGCGAATCGACGTGGCTTATGGACCGCGTGCATTTATAAAAAGTAAAGATTTTTTTTCACGAAAATTAGTACTACAAAATGATATTTTATCGGCATTTTAGGACCTACCAAGATCCTCTATAGTTCTATTATGAGGTATGTTTGACACGAAGCGTGTAAAAGCTAATGAGAGCGGAAGCTTAACATTGTATAAAAAAGTTATTGTGTTTCGCTTTATTGGGTAATACTTTCTTATGAAATTTTGGATGAGTCACTGTGATCATCTAATTTCTGGGAGAAAATGATTGAGAGGCTTACAAAAAGTGATTATTAAAATTGTCTAATAGATGCCAGCGGCAGTAAGTAATTAATTTTGAGAGAAAAAGTTAATTTCTTGTTTTTGGAATTTCGACACATAAATTAAACAAATGAAATAAAACTTAGACATAACATAGGTAGACATTTTATATCATGCAACATTTTTGGATAAATATTAGTTAGAGATAACCTGTCATGTTAGTAGAACACCGAGTTAATTCAAACTGCTAACCAGAAACAAGGTGCTATAATAATAAATATGTTAAACTTTTTTGCGTGTACACAAAAAGACATAAATTGTAATGTATGGACCAAGAATAATAAACGTTCTTAAATTGAAGCAATTGCATATTTGCAATTAGTTAACTAGTGGGCACATTTAAAACCCATAACCTTTTAGTTGTCATTAGAGAAAGGAGTATGGTGACGAGGGAGCTTCGCCAATTCCTATATGGCTTCGCCATGCACCCAGCCACCACACCATAGTTACTCGCCACAAGCCAAAAAAATGAATCTCGCCACCAAATTGAGTCAAATACGACAAATTGTTTAAAATTAAAACCGTTTGGTTTTTAAAAGCCAACGACTAATTTTTTTTTTCAAACTTTTTAATTTTTTTTCTTCAAAATTTATACTCATTTTTTCACTTTAAATGCCACTTCATTTTAACATTTTAACACACATTTCCCTACATCTTAAAACCAATAAACATGATGAGTGATTCAAGTAGTGGTGGTTTGTCCGATCTTGATGATATCGATGATCTTGAGATGAAGTATGGCAACAAGTTCAGATGCAGAGCAAGAACAAAAGAAGAAGTAGAACGGGGTCGCGACCACCGTGAAACTAATCTACCTGCGTGAACGTTTAGATGCTGAAGAACGTTTGATGGCGGACTATTTTGGTCCTAACTCAAAATATCCGTTATATTATTTTCGAAAACGGTATCGTATGAGCCGTAAACTTAGTCTCAGGTATTGAAAATTACATTCAAACTCAACATCCTCTTCCTCCGCATTTTGATTTTTTAGAGTCGCGAGCACATTTGTTTTTAGTGTTATTAATGAAATGCACCATGCTCATACACCAATTGGCATAAACGGCGTAACACCATTATTCATTATATAGGTAGTTTAACAAAATGGTTAACCAAATTTAGCGCGACGCGCTTGCTAGATTTTTTTACTATGTGCGTTATCGAACTGTTTATGCCCGAGTATTTACGAAAACCTGACTTCGATGACATTCAAAACTTATACATCGCACACAATAATATTCATGGTTTTTTGGGAATGCTTGGAAGCATTGATTGTATGCACTGGGAATGGAGAAATTGCCCAAAAGCATGACATGGGCAATTTGCTAGAGATTTTAAAAAAGTAACCCCACTATTATGCTGAGCTGTGTGCTCTCATATATTTGTGGAATTGGCATGCATTCTTTTTTTTTGGGTGGTATGGCAGCTAGGGTGCAAATAACGATTTAACGAACCCGTTTTGAATAAATTCTCGTTATTTGACCACCTTCTTATGACATCGCCCCCGTAGCTCCGTTCGAAGTGTAACGGGGTTACATTCGAAAGGGTATTTTCTAGCGACGGCATTTACTACACAATGGTCATAATCTTTTGTTAAATCATTGACCCGGTGCAATTTCGCGGGAGAATCAAAGAGCCCCTTATTTAAACAACGAAACAAGAAAGTGCTCGAAAAGACATTGAAAGAGCTTTTGGTGTCCTTCAAGAAACGTTGGCATATTATATGTCAACCGGTCGCGTGCTTGGTGACTGTCACAAGTACGCACAGTCTGTACACTTAGCATCATATTGCATAACATGATTTAGAAAGATCAAAAGTTGCGAATTCCGATCTTAGACCATCGAAATTATATTTGCCCGCAACCAAATATATTAAGGTTATGGGTCGAGCGGTGCGAAGTGCAACGAAGAAAATTCAAAGAACTGCGTGATAAACAAACACACGCAAAGCTTCAACGTAATGTCATTGAGCATC
Organism: Tanacetum coccineum; assembly: GCA_026074375.1. Taxonomy (NCBI): domain Eukaryota; kingdom Viridiplantae; phylum Streptophyta; class Magnoliopsida; order Asterales; family Asteraceae; genus Tanacetum; species Tanacetum coccineum. The sequence goes on from BQNB010110237.1 coordinate 13,363, forward strand.
TTTGGCAACAACATCAACAACATCAACAGCAAGATTAGATTATTTATAATTTGATGTATTTTTTAATTTTCGCATTAGTTTTTAAATTTCGCAATGTTTTATTGTATTGTATTGTATTGTAGTTTTGTAATTCATTTTTATAGACAATGAATTATGTTTGTGTGAAAAAAATTAAAAAGAAAATAAAATAGTGAGTGGTGGGGCCAAAGTGAGGAAATAGGTGTGATATAGGAAGGGAATTATTTTGAGTCGGGAGTGAGATGCTAATTGTACAGTCTGTAAGGCTTCAAGTGAGGAAAAGTCTATCTAGTTCAACCATAAATCCTTTCCTCTTAAGCATCCACAAATGCAACAAGTATTCAATGACTAGTAGCATTAAGTACAATATAATTGGTGAATTGAAAAAGTTTTTTGCAATTTAGTTATTACTACCAAAGATAAAAGCTTTTTTAGGGGGGGGGGGGAGGGGGGGGGGGGGGAGGGGGGGGGGGGGAGGGGGGGGGGGGGGGGGGGCGGGGGGTGTGGGGGGGGGGATAATAGATTTTTAGAAATAGAAATACAAGAGTAGTTTAGTTTAGCATTTATGTGAACCACAAAGCTTCAAAACTTTGGAGAACTAAAAGTCATTGGTAATGTTTGGCGTACTGGTGGCTGGAGTGGGGCTGGGGCGCTTGTGTCGGGCTGCGTATATTATAAGCCGAAATTAAGATTTGTATTTTTTTAAACTTGTATGGCAAATGGGCTGAGGCTGGGGCTTATTATTGTAAAATTACTAAAAATGACACAATTAAATAAATTTTTGGTATATGTTAGATATTTTTAGGATTATATAAGTAATTTTTTGTTCATAAGCCTCGGGCTAAAGTTTTTAGCCCCTTTTATGGGACTGAGGCTTATAGAGACTTATGACTTCATAAGCCTACGTGACAAACGGAACTTATTTTATAAACCGACTTATTATAAAAGCCCAAGCCCAATAACCCCTATAAGCCTTTATCCAAACACACCCTTTTGTATAAGCTTTTGAAAAAAAAGGTCATATATGCCAATGCATAAAAGATTTTTTAAAGACTTTTTAAAATAGTTAAAAACTGTTAGAAAAAAGTCAATAATACACAGATACAACCAAGAAAATTAGGCATATGGAATATAAAGTTGTTTAAAATTGAAAGACTTAGGGGGTGCTTGGTTAAGGGTTTTAAAAGGTAAGGAAAGATAATTATAATGAAAAGTGTTGCTTGTTTTTATATAATGCAATGCTTTATTCCTTCAAGGTGAGTAATAACTCATTACCTACTAAATTCAGGGTATTAAAAATTGATTACTCACTTGCATTTTTTTACCTCATGATCCCACTCCTTCTAAATTCTTGCTAATTCTATTTCTAATTAATAAATACAAAATTTCTAAATAATACGTAGTAGTTGTAATAACTATTTCACGAAGAATAATTCTAGTTGTGTGTTTACCTCAATGTTTAATATATTGATATATTTTTTATACATGAATTAACCTTCTTTTTCTATACGTAAACAAAAGTTTAAATATCTTAATACTTGTGTCAAGCTGTTACTAAGTATTACAAATAACACATATTTTAGCGGATAATTTCGAAACAAAATATTGCAAATTTTTTTGTTCGTTAATAATACAATATTAATCGGTCTTTATGTTAAGTGTCCTTATTTGATTTAATATTGTTTGTTGTTTTTTCTATGTAGAAAAATGTTATAAAAAAAATATATTCCATTTCTTAAATATTTTAACCAAGCAACATCAATACAATGTAAATAATCTATTTTATTGCATTTTTTTAAGTATAAACCATTTGTCGTTTTCTTTTCCTTCCATTCCTTTACTTAAACCAAGCACCCTTAGCTTTTGCATTAACTAACTATTGAAAATTTGAAATGTTTTAGAACGAGAGTAAAAAAACTAACAAAAGGAAAATAGTGATCCAAGTTATGAAGAATCATTTGATCTTACATTTTTGTTAATGATAAGCTTTGTTGTAGTAATCTATCTACTTACTTATCTAAATTTAACTATTTCTGCATTTGATTTCTTTAACACTGCTAGTGTATAACCTCCATTATATGAACTAATGAAATGGTCCTTACGAACAATTCAACGGATTTAGTTCAAACTCACTATCCACGCAAAATAGTCATTCTATACCATAGACAATAACACCCAAACAACCCCAACAAATTTTTTATGATAAGTTTGGTGGGGGCTTTTTGAAATCTCTACACTTTTTAATATCTGTCTAGTAGGCACAGACTCATGCAAGAGAACCCAAAAGAATTATTGTGGCTCAAGCGAAAGATATTATGATTAATAATTCAATATACACATTCACGGACAAAAACAGCTGCCGTTTTGTATTTTTTTTATTGTTTTTTTTTGTTTGTTTTGTTTTGGTTTGGTTTTTTTATCCGTAAAGTATTGCTTTTTTAATGTACACAGATGAGAGAGTGTTGTGTTTTTATCCTCCCCGCCCCCATCATCCGGTGTTTTTGTGTTTGGTTGTTGTGGTTTTTTAATAGCCCTATTTTTTATTATTTTTCCCGGTCAGGGAGAAGGGTGGATGATTCAAGGGTTGCGACAAGGACTTTTTTGGGCCGGCTACTTGGGCCAGACCCATTTTTGGTGTTTTTTTTTTTTTTTTTTTTTTTTTTTAATTTGTATGCACAAAGTAGAAGGAAAAAAAAAATATTACAAAAGTTTCGATTTATTCAGATAAAAAAAATACCCGCGGAAACATCTTCGATACCTAATAACTTTAAAAAAATAATTAATATGTCACAAACGTACATCCCATTAAATTAAAAAAAAAAACCCACATAGCAAAAAATAAAAACACTTTAAAACATGAGGGCCCAACAATAAAGCTATATAACAAAAAATTTGTTACTAAATAGCTGGCCCAAAAGAAAAAAAAATACAAAACGGACCCTCAACTTTTTAACTAAGATACGATTTTCTTACACAAAAAATCCCGTAAAAAATAAACAAAGAAAAAACACGCAAGTTTAATGTTTCACTAACTTTTTTACATTTATCGGTCCAAAAAAAAAAAACGATATGCGAGACCGTCACAAAGAAAAGAAAATATCGAGAAAAATTTAAAAACTCCGTCCCAACGCAAAAAAATTTCCCAAATCGTAAAAAAAAAAGAAATATCCGGGAAAAAATTAGCAAAAAAAAAAAACAACCCAAAAAATATCCTAAAATCTTGACCCTAAGTAAAAAAAAAATACAAAACGGAACCTATCACCTTTTAACTATTTATATGATTTCTTACACAAAGATCCCCGTAAAACAAAATTACAACAAACCGTCCCAGAAAAAAGAAAATATTCGGATAAAAAATAGGTACCGTCCCAACGCAAATTTTTTTTCCCGAATCATACAAAAAAGGAAAATGTTAAAAATTAGCCCCGCCATAACGCTGCCGTTTTGTCCGTGGGTTGCTACAGTACCTTTTTGGGCCGGCTGGCTTGGGCCAGCCCGATTTTGGTTTTTTTTTTTTTTTTTTTAAATTGTTTGCACAAATAAAGGCAAAAAAATGATTACAAAAGTATCCGATTATTCAGATAAAAAAAATAACCCGCGGAAACATTCTTCGATAAACACTAATACTTTACAAATAATTGATATGGGAGTCACAAACGTACAACCCATTATATTAAAAAAAACCCACATAGCAAAAAAAAAAAACACTTTAAACATGAGGCCCAACACATAAGCTATATAAAAAAAATTGTATACTAATATACTGGCCCAAAGTAAAATAATACGAAACGTTTCCCCTTAACTTTTAACTACTACGATTTTCTTTACACAAAAATTCCCGTAAAAAAACAACAAAAAAAACACGTCAATTTTTTTGTCACAAAAGAAACTTTTTTACATCCATCGGCCCAAAATAAAAGATATGGAACCGTCCCAAAAAAAGAAAATATTCGGGAAAAGATTTAACCCGATACCAACCTGCAAAAAAAAAAACAACCCAAAAATAGCCTAAAATCTTGCCCAAAGTAAAAAAAAATACAAAACGGACCCTCACCTTTTAACTATTTACGATTTTCTTACACAAAGATCCCCGTAAAAAAATTTACAAAACCGTCCCAAAAAAAGAAAATATTCGTGAAAAAATTAGTCCGTCCCAACGCAAATTTTTTTTCCCCGAATCATACAAAAAAGGAAAATGTTAAAAATTAGCCCCGCCATAACGCATCGCAAAAAAAAACCCTGAAACGTAAAAAAAAATTATTCGAGAAAAAATTAGCCCCGCCGCAACGCGCGGGTTCTTTTGCTTGTATATATACACATTTGAGGTTTAAAACTATGTCGTTTTGACATAGCCTCTACAGAGTTGCTACAGTACCGGCCCATTGGGCTCCCACTTTGGGCCGGCCCATTTAACTTTTTTTTTTCTATTTGTATAACTAGGCAACTTAAAAAAAAAAATTGTTCAGTACAAAATTACAAAAGTACTTATTTATTCAGAACAAAAAATATCCGCGACATGAGACCAAACACATAAGCCCATATAAAAAAAAGAAACTATTGCACAAAATAATTAAAATTTTTTTTACTCGGCACAAAATATTGGCCTCCCACTTTGGGCCGCCCCATTTGACTTTTTTTTTTCTATTTCTATAACTAGGCAACTTAAAAAAATTTGTTCAGTACAAAATTACAAAAGTACTTATTTATTCAGATCATAGCCTCTACAGTGTTGCTACAGTACCGGCCCATTGGGCTCCCACTTTGGGCCGGCCCATTTAACTTTTTTTTTTTCTATTTGTATAACTAGGCAACTTAAAAAAAAATTGTTCAGTACAAAATTACAAAAGTACTTATTTATTCAGATCAAAAAATATCCGCGACATGAGACTAAACACATAAGCCCATATATAAAAAAAGAAACTATTGCACAAAATAATTAAAAAAAAAATTATCGGCACAAAATAAGAAAAAAAATTACAAGAGTTGATTTATTCTGATCAAAAAACACCCACGACACGACGCCCAACACATAGCCGCACAAAAAACAAAATACAAAAAAAAAATAAAAAAATAACGCCCCACATCAACGCGCGACGACGTCGTTTTGAACCGCTTGCTACAGTGCTACATTAACCGGCCCATTGGGCTCCCACTTTGGGCCGGCCCATTTGAATTTTGTTTTTTTTTGTTTTTCTATTTCTATAACTAGGCAACTTAAAAAAAAATTTGTTCAGTACATAATTACAAAAGTACTTATTTATTCAGATCAAAAAATATCCGCGACATGAGACCAAACACATAAGCCCATATAAAAAAAAGAAACTATTGCACAAAATAATTAATTTTTTTTTTTTTGATTTATTCTGATAAAAAACACCGACGACACGACGCCCAACACATAGCCGCACAAAAAACAAAATACAAAAAAAAAAAAAAATAACGCCCCACATCAACGCGCGACCAATGCTTAAAAAAACACCAACATCTGTGATAAAAGAAACACCGCCCCGCAGCAACGCGCGGGCAACTATGCTTGTTCTAAATAACATTATGCAATTTTAATTTACAAAGTTGGTTGTCACGGACTCGCTGTAGTTCGATAGATTTAACACTTACACATTTCACTAAAATATAACAATTATTAATCTTTATAAAGTATTTGAGATTTCATAAAATAGAAACAGTCACTATTACAACAAAATTCTGAAATGATTAAAATATCAATGAATTTGTAATATCTAAACAATAAATTATAGAAGAGGCGTGATTGGCAACAAGATTATTATTAAGAATTGTTTGGACTCAACAGGCAAAGATGGAGAGTGGACCAGATCCCAACTTATTGGGCCGCCCCATTTGACTTTTTTTTTTCTATTTCTATAACTAGGCAACTTAAAAAAATTTGTTCAGTACAAAATTACAAAAGTACTTATTTATTCAGATCATAGCCTCTACAGTGTTGCTACAGTACCGGCCCATTGGGCTCCCACTTTGGGCCGGCCCATTTGACTTTTTTTTTATTTCTATTTGTACACCTAGCATCTTAAAAAAAATTTGTTCCAGTAAAACAAAATTCACAAAAGTACTTATTTATTCAGAGACAAAAAATATCCGCGACATGAGACCAAAACATAAGCCCCATATAAAGAAAGAAACTATGCAACAAAATAATAAAATTATTTTTTGCCTTGCGGATTTCACAAAAAACGTTGGCCCCGACTTATTGGTCCGCCCCTTTTTGACTTTTTTTTTTCTATTTCTATAACTAGGCGACTTAAAAAAAATTTGTTTAGTACAAAATTACAAAAGTACTTATTTATTCAGATTAAAAAATATCCGCGACATGAGACCAAACACATAAGCCCATATAAAAAAAAGAACCTATTGCACAAAATAATTAAAAAAAAAATTATCGGCACAAAATAAGAAAAAAAATTACAAGAGTTGATTTATTCTGATCAAAAAAAAAACACCCAACTGACACGACGCCCAACACATAGCCGCACAAAAAACAAAATACAAAAAAAAAAATAAAAAAATAAAACTAGCCCCACAACAACTGCGCCGACAACGTTCGTTTTTGAACCAGCGATCGCTACATTGCTACATTAAAATAAGGTCCCTGAACCCTTGGGCTCCCCACATTTGGGCCGGCCCATTTGAATTTTGTTTTTTTTTGTTTTTCTATTTCTATAACTAGGCAACTTAAAAAAAAATTTGTTCAGTACATAATTACAAAAGTACTTATTTATTCAGATCTAAAAAATATCGCGACATGAGACCAAACACATAAAGTCCCATATACAAAAAAAAGAAACCTAATTTAGCACAAAATAATTTAATTTTTTTTTTTTTATTGATTTATCGCAGATAAAAAACACCGACGACACGACGGGGGGATCGGCCGTAATTTAAACAAACTTACTTACTATATTATTTAAAATAAATATATTAAAGTGTAAAATAAATTGAATGATATGAGAGAGAGGTAATTTATGTATTTTATACTTATTAGAGAGAGAGGAAGGAGAGTGAGACGCGCAGAAATAAGTGATTAGAAGTACAACAGCGCGGTGAGTTTTTTTATATTATGATGGTTTTTTGTTTATAAGAAAAAAATTAGAAGGATATACAAATTTTAAATCCCACAAACCGAACCATTCTACCATAAACTTTGCTTGTTTCTAAATAACATTATGCAATTTTAATTTACAAAGTTGGTTGTGACGGACTCGCTGTAGTTCGATAGATTTAACACTTACACATTTCACTAAAATATAACAATTATTAATCTTTATAAAGTATTTGAGATTTCATAAAATAGAAACAGTCACTATTACAACAAAATTCTGAAATGATTAAAATATCAATGAATTTGTAATATCTAAACAATAAATTATTAATGCGTGTTATACAATTAACTTAGGGGGTGTTTCTTTTTTTTCATATTTGGATATAGGCCCTGTTTAGATAAATGAAGTTGTTCCAAATAAGAACCATATGAGCAAATGCGTGTTTCTTTTTCATCCTAAATGAAAGCATTGTACAAACCAAATGACCTGTTTGCCCTTCTATTCAAATCATTATGTAAACCCAAAACCACATTTTGTTTCATTCCGTTAATCTCAAAATCAATTCGAGCCAAATTCCTACTCGTCTATAGGTATTCAGAATCAAAAGATCAAACCACAATTAATCTTTAATAATTGCAAACTTTCAAAAACTCAAAAAGAAAGCATCGAACCACATGAAAAAGATCTATAAGAAGATCTAACCACATGAAGAAGATCTATAAGATCGAACCACATGAAAATCAGTAGGAGATGTGGGCGGCGAAATGGAGGTTATGGAGGAGAAGAGTTGCAGATGGCTACCATGTAACTATGTGAGTTAGGTGAGAGTATAAAGAACAAATGGGGATGGGAATCACGTGGGATAAAAGAAGAAAAAAAGGCTAATATGGTCAATATGGCATCCTGGTTGTAAACAACCACATTTTTAGACCCCTTTTCTACTCAGGATTTCTTTTCAGGTTAAGTTAAAAAGAAACAACAATTTTACAACTAGGATTGAGAACTTTTTCCATCCAGGACATTAAGCAAAAAAGAAACACCCCCTTATACTATATGTTTAACACTTTTAATTAATGTAATTATTAAAATACCACTTAATGCAAAAATACAATCAATAAGTCACATGATACAAATCAAATAAGCTATTAGAAAAAAAATTAAATACTCTCTTCAACCACACTGATGTGGTGTTTTAATTTAAGTTAATTGACATATTGATATAAAAAAACTTAATTTATTAAGTCATGTGAAAAGTTGTTTGTGTTTCACTCAATAAAAAAAACTTAAAATAGAAAGTGACAAATCTAATAGTTTCCATATTAAGTTATATCCATTAATTCATCATGACTTAATGATAAAATTAAATTCCTAAAATAAAAAGTAATACAATCTATTAAAAAATCAAATGACATGTCTATGGTTTTCTACTTTTAACATAATATAGTTTGTCATTGTTTAAAAGGGCAATTTCATATATACCTAAAACAAAAAACATAATTTCATATTTCTCCAATACAAGGTTTAAAAGCATTATACATATGCATTGAAAACTTGTCATTTGGGTAAATATGGAATTATGCTTTTTTTGGGCACATATGGAATTTTCCCTTGTTTAAAATTATAAGAACCAAAATTAACGTTTTCTATAAAGTTATTGTCACGAAAAATGTATTATCAAAAAGAGAAATGCTAGAACCACAAAGAGTTTACAAAAAGATTTCCACAAAATGATGTGGCATGATGATTTGTACATCATTGACCAATCAAAAGATGAGAGATAAAGAACTTGAATCCAATTATTGCATGCCGCATCATTTTGTATAAATCTTTTTGTAAACTCTTTGTGGTTCTAAGATTTCTTTATCAAAAATTATAAATACAGTGTAACTGGCGACGCAACATGCAAGTACCATGCTATAATATCTAATTGTTTGATGAAGTTAAAATCAATATCATTGAGTTTCGTAATTTTTCTAGTGCCAAAGTAATATATGTAAGAGTTGGTTTAATGAGCACAATGATTTTTTTTTTCGAAATCTAATTAAACACGTTGTAATTTGGGTTGTATTTCAGTCATCAAATTAAAAGTTTAAAGAATATACATCGAATAAGTTGAAAGTCAAAATGTCGAAAGTCGACT
>BQNB010110238.1:0-22592 GCA_026074375.1 Tanacetum coccineum
AAATCTCTTGCTTTAAAGGCTAAGAAAGAATCTAGTGATGAAGAGTGTTCGACTTCCGGAAGTAAAGACGAAGAATACGCCATAGCGGTAAGAGACTTCAAGAAGTTCTTCAAAAGAAGAGGTAGATTCGTGAGACAACCTCGGAATGACAAAAAGACATTCCAAAGAAGCCGAGACGACAAAAACAGTAAAAGTGATAGAAAATGCTTTAGATGCGGCGACCCGAATCATCTTATTCGAGAATGTCCAAAACCACCAAAAGACAAGAACCAAAGAGCATTTCTCGGAGGCTCTTGGAGTGATAGCGGTGAAGAAGATGATGAGAAAGTCAATAACGAAACGTGTCTAGTAGCTCAAGCATCAAGTGAGGTATGTTCTGAATCCTCCCACTTTAGTGATGAGAACTCGTCAATAGATGACTTAGTGCTAGATAATAAATATAATCAACTGTGCAAAATGAGTTTAAAGATAATCATTAAAAACAAAAGATTAAAGGCCACTAGAAATAATATAGAAAAAGAACTTAGCGTTCTAAAGGAAAAAGTGTCTACACTCGAGAAAAACAAGGGAGTTGATCTCGAATGTGTAAAATGTCATATGCTTAAAATTGAGAATGAAAAACTCAAAGGGGAAGTCACTAGATTAAATAAATTTAAAAAGAGTACACAATGTCTAAATGAAATGTTAAGTAATCAAAAACCCTCAGGTGAAAAATTAGGTTTAGGATTTAATTCATTTGAAGCATCATCTAGTGGAACTAAAGAAATAAAATTTGTAAAAGCTAAAAAAAGGCGTCTTCTGATGGAGGTCCCATAAATATGGGCGACCCCCAAAGTGTTCAGGCGGCCCCTAAAACAATTATGGGACTGCCACCAGTTGGTACACCTGGATATGAGAAAAGTGTGTCTTTTTAAAAATCTATTTTGGGTCCTAGACCAAAACACATAATAGTAAACAACGTCAAAGTTCCCGTTACTAGTGATAATGAAGTCAAACAATTTATATAAGCCATTATCAAAACCCAGAGTTGGATTTTTAAAACCTAATTTTAGATCAAAAACTCCACCACCTAGAAGAGTCATCTATAATTATCCTCTTCCTAAGACACCACAACCAAAAAGAAACATTGGTCGACAAAATCAACCACGTGGCTTTTCTGTAACTTGGAACAACTTCCCACGTCAAAGTTACATGCCATGAGAAATGTGTCTTCCATTTTCACATCCCAACCAATTGCATCAAATGCAAGGGATGTTTAGCACTAACAACTTTGGACCCATGAGATATTGGGGACCAAATGTTTGAGGTGTTGCCTTATATAACAAGATATGCCTTGGAATCGACTTGGAACCCGACAAGTGGATAAAGGATAGCGGATGCTCCAGACACACGAAGGGTAACCAAAATCTCTTCTCAAACTACAAGGCATACAACCGATGTAATGTTATTTTTGGTAGTAATCTTCGCGGTAACATCATTGGCAAAGGTACGATTTCGAATGACTCTCTCAAAATAGATAATGTAGAACATGTAGATAATTTAAGATTTAACTTGTTAAGTATAGGACAAATATGTGATAATAAGTGTAGAGTAACTTTCTCTGAACATGATAGTGAAATCACTAAGGATGGTAAGGTCATAGGTAGAGGTATTAGGAAGAAAGGCTTATATGTGATGAAATTAGGAAATAAGCCTAAAGACAAAATTTGTCTAGCAACGACTGATGAAAATTCCATGTTGTGGCATAGGAGATTAGGTCACGCAAATATGTGTCTCATTCAATCGTTAGCATCTAAGGAATTAGTTAGAAACTTACCTAAGCTTAAGTTTGATCAACACTTCTGTGATGCTTGCAAAATTAGAAAACAAGCTCACGCTAGTCATAAGGCTAAGAATATAGTCTCAACGACTAGATGCTTAGATACTTCCTTCCATATGGATCTCTTTGGTCCATTCCGCCGTACGGAGTTATGGAGAAACCGTACAACCTTATCATATTATGATGACTACTCTAGGAATACCTTGGACTAGATTCCTTAAGACAAAACCGAAGCCTTCTATCATTCAAAATATTTAGTAAAAAATTCAAACCAAATTAGGAGTACAATAGTGTCAGTAAGACACCGACCACTGTAAGAAATTTGATAAGAGATGTGCAGCATTTGGAGAGTTTTGTAATACCAATGAATTATACATAATCCTTCTCAGCTCCAGCGCATATCCTCAATCAAATGGTGTAATTTGAAGAGGAAAATAGGACACTTCAAGAAATTATTAGACTTATGTTGAATGAGTAATCGTTACGAAACAAAAGGTTTTGTGTAACGCAGTAGACACTTCAACATACATTCTCAACCGAATCCTAATTAGATCCATCTTAGGAAAAACACCTTACGAACTCTTGAGAGGTAGGAAACCTACTATTGATTACGTTAGAGTGTTTGGAAGCAAGTTCTTCATTTTAAACACTAAAGACTACCTTACAAAGTTTGACCCAAAGTCATACGAAGGTGTCTCTTTAGGTTACTCCCAAAATAGTAAAGCCTACACATCCGTAAAAACGTACTAGAAAGTCGAAGAATACACTTCAAACGTGACATTCGATGAAACTCCTCCACCTTCTAAGACATCACCCTTGATGGATGATGACTTAGATGAAGAAGAAGCAATTAAGGTTACCGAAAAGAAAAACCTAGAAAATGACATTGAGGATGAAACTTTAGAGATTGACTAAATATCAATATTAAGGAATCTAGGAACCATCCTTTAGAAATGTCATAGGAAACATTAACAAAGAACCCTTTAGATCCACAAAAGCCCAAAACCAAATAACTTATTTGTTTTATATCAACTATAGAACCTAAGAATGAGTGAATAAAGCCTTAACGGATTGATATGTAGCTCGTCCGCTATGGTCAAGAAGAACTTAAATCAATTCATTGCTAACGACGTTTGGGAGTTAGTTCCACAACCTAGGAATATGACAATCATAGGGAACTAAGTGGGTATTTAAGAAATAGCCAGACGAGAACGTAATTGTTATCCTCGAATAAAGGCTATGTTAGTTGCTCAAGGCATAATCAACAAGAGGTGCATATCGATTATGATGAAACTTATGCCGCCAGTTGCTAGACTTAAGCCAATAGGATACTATTAGTTTATAGCTTTTGCTTTAGATTTTAAGCTATTTCTAAATGGATGTTAAAATGTACATTCCTGAATGGTTTTATCAATTAAAGTTTAGTGGTGTCACAACCTCCAGGATGTCATTGACTTTGAAAAACCGTATCATGTTTATAAACTTTAGAAGAGCTTTATACGCGTCCTTAAACAAGCACCAAAGCTTGGTATGATAGGATAAAAGCTTTTCTATATTAAACATGACTAATATAAATAGGAATGTAGATCACACACTTTTTACCAAGAAGAAAAGTTAAAACACTCATCATCGTTCAAATAAATGCGACGACATTATAGTTCGGGCTTCGACTTGCAAGACATGTGTGATGAATTTTCCAAAAATCATGCATGACGAGTTCAGATATAATCGTGGATGGGTGAACTTAACTTCTTCCTTGATTACAAATAAAAAAACAAATGGAAGATGGTCTTTTTTCTTTAATCAATATAAATATATTAAAGAAATGCTTAAGAAATTTGGCTTTGTAAGAATCTAAACCAAGAAAACCCTATGTCCTACCATGATATTCTAAACCTTCACGAAGGTACGAAGAGTTTAGTCGGTAGATAGTACCAAGTATCGAGGCATGATAGGTAGTTTATTATACCTAACGGCAAGTAGGCCCGATATCATGTTTAGTGTCTGCCTTTGTGCCCGCTTCCAAGAGGCTTCCAAAACCTCTCACCTTGAAGCGGTTAAGCGTATCTTCCGATACATTAAAGGCACTACGCACTTAGGATTATGGTATCCTAAGGGGACCAGCATAGAAACAGTAGTATATGCCGACTCTGATCATGCGAGAGATTATGTGGACCGAAAGAGCACTAGCGGTATTTGTACATTCATGGGATGTTGTTTGACATCTTGGTTCTCGAAGAAACAAACCGCTCTTGCTATATCCACTACCGAAGCCGGAAAGACATGTCAATAAGCACTATGGATGAAACAAGCTCTTATCGACTACGGCATTCGACTCGATGACGTCCCGATCATGTGCGACAATAAAGGCGCGATTGACCTTAGCAAAAAACCCGGTGCAACATTCTTGAACCAAACATATTGAAATTCGTCATCACTTTCTTCGTGATAATGTCCAGAAAGGACATATCTCAATCGAAAAAGTGCCGTCCGTCGACAACATCGCCAACATTCTTACGAAACCCCTTAAACGTGAATCGTTTAACTATCTATGTCTTGGTTTAGGAATGATGGAACACATTCCATTAATCGTATTAGTCCGCTTCTCTTTCTTTTGTCTCAATTCTACTCCGCATTCCATTTCGCGTCGTGACAATTTAACTACTTCATCCGAAGCTAGTTAGATATTTTTAATTCGCAAAATGCAAATTAATTAGTCACTTTTCCTAGTAAATTTGTGTCAAAATTTAAAAGTCCAAAAATTCTATAATACGGGCGGCCCCCATATCTCAGGCGGCCCCCAATCTTTTTCAGGCGGCCCCTTGATCGATATGGGACTGCCACCAGCAGACACAAAAAATCTATACTTAGTCAAAAAAAATAAAACTCAAAGACAAACACCCCTTTCCTCCTGCTGGTGCGAAGAACACGAACCAAATCAACCTAAAACTCAAAATCAACCACCAAAACACTAATTGAAGATCAAATCATCACTAATAATCATATCTAACATCACAAAGATCATCAATTGTAAGTCAGTTCATCTATTTTGTCTCAATTTGAGTCTAGGGTTCATGATGAACACAAAAATTAAAATTGGGGATTTTTTATTTTTCTTTCGATTTTGTACAATTAGGACTACTAGGATATAATGTATAATTAACTTGCTTCCCTTAGACATAGGATTTACATACACTAGTGAGTCTGTCAAAAAATTAATTTCAAACCAAAACCCCAATTTTATTTTCAAATCGCTCACGTTAGGAATATAATAAAATTGTTATTATGCATTGTAAATACAACTTAAAAACGTTTTTAAACACATGCATAATGATCTCATGAGCAAAGGTCGAGATACATAAAAAAAAAAATTTCATATGTAGTTTTTCAACATGTTTGGATGAGCATAATCAAATTAAAAGCGTTTGGGGTTTAACTCTTAGGATTTTATTTTTATGGTCGCGTTAATCGTTACTCAACATTTGTCACATTTAGTACACACTAAACACTTGCCTAAAGGATTTAAAAATTATTAATTATTACATACTAGAAATAATCTTATTGAAGATAGATGAAAGAGAATGTCCTCAAGATAAACACCATACAAATGCTAGAAACTCGCATTTCTTTAACTCTAAATAAATTCATACATTCTAATCACACCAAGTTTCCTCAAAAATTATCATATCTAAAAATACTGAAAACGCTCCAAATATACATAAAATATCCCTTGAAAGTACATGAAATATATATGTTAACGCATGAAATATTGCAAAGTGTGGTTGTTTGTTATGCAATATTCATTTCAGGACCAAGAATAAAAAAAGGACTAAACGTGCAAAGAAATTCCGTTAAATGCACTAACGGTCATTTTAAGAAGAATCTAGAAGAGAATCTAAGGAAGAGTTAATAAACAAGGCAAAAGTGTAGCGCACAATTCTTATTGTGCGTCATACTTTGAAGCGAAGTAAATGCAATTTAGGTATACACCAAGCCGGCGCAGACAATTTCCCAATGCGTCGCACTTAAAACGAATCACCTGCAGATTATCAAAAGTTAGTAATGATTGTCATTAATTGTGAAACTCTTGGCTTGCATTTCCCACAACTGATACTCTACTACTCCTCACCTATAAATTAGCACGAAATGGAGGCTCAAAATCATCACATTGCACACAATTCCATCTTATATCTCATCTCAATTCATCTAAAAATTCTCAGGAGGTTTTTCTAGTAGTTTTGGGAATATTGTTCTTAGTTCATCACAATTCCCAGGTTGTAATCATCTAAGGAGGTGTAATTCAAGCTATTATAAGGGCTGTGACAGAGTTGTTTATAGTTTGGAGTTGAATTTCCGGGTTGTTAGAATCATTGTTCGAAGGAAAACTAACTGTTAAAAGACTTAAGGACATCTAAGTTAAATGCTATTGCTTATAAAACATGTTTAGAATCTGTAGAAGCAAGACTTCTAGTTTATAAGAAAAACGAGTATGTTTATGAGGAAGATATCAAGGTCTTAAAACGTGAGATTCATTTAAGAGAAGTAGCCATTACAATGCTTAAGAGGAAGTTGGAATTGGCTCAAAAATAAAAAGATAAAATTCAGCTAACAGTAGAAAATTTTGAGAATTCATCTAAAAACTTAAGCAAACTAATAGACTGTCAGATAGTTGATAAGTGCAAAACATGTTTAGGGTATAATGTTGTTCCACCTCCCTATACAGGAAACCTTATGCCTCCAAAACCTGATTTGTCATTCTCTGGTCTAGAAGAGTTTGTAAATGAGCCTATAGTTAGTGAGCCTACAGTTAAGAAGCCTGTAGCTGAGACTAGTGAAGTTAAGGCTAGTGCAGACAAGCCTAAGGTTGTTAAGAAGAATAATAGTGCTCTAATTATTGAGGAATGGGTGTCTGATAGTGAGGATGAAGCCGTGTCAAAGCCTAAGATAGAGAAGAAAACTGTTAAACCTAGTTTTGCTAAAATAGTGTTTGTTAAATCTAAAGAGCAAGTATAATCTCCTAGGAAAAAAACTGTTAAACAAAGTAATCAAAATAGGCTGAACACACATAATCCTAGAGGAAATCAAAAAAACTGGAATTACATGATGTCTCAAAGATTATGAAGTAATTTTGAGATGATTAACAAAGCTTGCTATGTGTGTGAAAGTTTTGATCATCTGCAGTATGATTGTGATAACCATCAGAGATAGTTTAATAATAAAAAGATGGTAAAATTAGTGTGGAACTATACTCAAAGGGTGAATCATAAGAATTTTTCTAGAATAACTTACCCCAGTCCTAAAAGGAACATGGTTCCAAAAGCAGTATTAATGAGGTCAGGCCTAGTATCACTTACTACTGTTAGACCGGTTAATACTGCTCAACCCAGAACAACAGTGAATAGTGCAATACTAATGACAAATGTTTTTAATAAAGCACATTCAACTGTTAGAAGGCCCATTAACAACAAAGCAAAAACTAAAAATAGTAATTTCAATCAAAAGGTTAATACTGCTAGGCCAAAAGCAGTACTTAATGCTGTTAAGGGAAACCATGTCAATGTTGTTAAGGCCTCAGCTTGTTGGGTTTGGAAACCAAAAACTAAAGTTATAGACCATGTTTCCAAACACAACAGTCCATCAATGATGTTTAAAAGATATGATTATATTGATGCACAAGGCAGATCCAAGTTAGTGATGGCTTGGGTCCCCAAAAAAGACTAATTTTCTTACCTTATGTGCAGGGCAATCCACAACAAGATTTGCAGGAGAAAAGAGTGAATGACAGTGGATGCTCAAGGCACATGACAGTGAACATGTCCTATCTTACTGACTTTGAAGAAATTGATGGAGGATATGTTACCTTTGGAGGTAACCCCAAAAGAGGGAAAATCACAGGCAAAGGTACAATCAAAACTGGTAATTTAGATTTTGAGAATGTGTATTTTGTAAGAGAGTTAAAGTTTAACCTCTTTAGTGTCTCACAAACGTGTGACAAAAAGAATAGTGTTCTCTTTAATGATAATTAATGTATTGTTTTATCTCTAAACTTTAAGTTAACTGATGAAAGTCATGTTTTACTTAAAGTTCCTAGAAAGAACAATATGTATAGTGTTGATTTAAAGAATATTGTTCCTAAAGGAGGTCTAACTTGTCTCTTTGCAAAAGCCACATCTGATGAATCTAAACTTTGGCATAGGAGGCTTGGACACATAAATTTCAAAACTATGAATAAACTGGTTAAGGGAAATCTTGTAAGAGGTTTACCTTCAAAACTTTTTGAAAATAATCAAACCTGTGTTGCTTGTCAAAAGGGAAAGCACATAGAACTTCTTGTAAGTCCAAAACAGTAAGTTTAATCAGCCAACCTTTACATATGTTGCACATGGATTTGTTTGGTCTAACATTTGTAAAAAGCTTAATGAAAAAGATGTATTGCCTAGTTGTCACAGATGATTACAGTAGGTTTAGTTGGGTTTTCTTTCTAGCTACTAAGGATGAGACTAGTGGCATTCTTAAGTCCTTTATAACTGGAGTAGAAAATCTAATAGATCAAAGAGTTAAGGTAATTAGGTGTGACAATGAAACTGAGTTCAAGAATAAGGAGATGAATCAGTTTTGTGAGAGAAAAGGTATTAAGAGAGAATTTAGTGTAGCTAGAACTCCTCAACAAAATGGAGTAGCTGAAAGGAAAAATAGAACACTAATTGAGGCTGCTAGGACAATGCTAGCTGATTCTAAGCTACCTACTACCTTTTGGGCTGAAGGAGTTAATACTACGTGTTATGTGCAAAATAGGGTATTAGTAACTAAGCCTCATAACAAGATCCCTTATGAACTTTTCTTGGTAGAAGGGTGTCCTGTTACAATTCTCAATACCATAGATCACTTAGGCAAGTTTGATGGTAAGGCTAATGAAGGATTCTTTGTTGGGTACTCAATCAATAGTAAAGCATTTAGAGTATTCAACAGTAGAACTAGGATAGTTGAAGAGAACCTGCATGTTCAGTTTAGTGAAGATACACCTAATATTGCAGGAAGTGGACCAAATTGGCTTTTTGATATTGATGCACTAACAAATTCAATGAATTATAAGCCAGTTGTTGCAGGAAATCAGTCTAATGGTAATGCAGGTACAAAAGCGTATGATGATTTAGGTAAAGCTAGAATAGAGACAGTACCTAGCAAATTTTACATTTTGCTACCATTGTGGACTGCTGATCCACCATTCTCTCAAAGTTCAAAGAGTTATTCTGATGCTGGATTCAAACCTTCATTCAAAACATTCAGGAATATTAATTGAAAGAAGGGTTATGAAGAACAGGAAAGAGGTGGTGATCCAAAATAATAAGAATGATAGTGTTAAACATCACTAACAATATTAATAATGCTCATTGATGGAACACAACCCACCAATGTTTAATACTGTATGTTCAACTGTTATTATGCTGGGCATAGAAGTTAATGCTGTTTAGTAGTAATCAAGATTAAACTTCAAAGATCCAATATGCCTGAATTGAAGATTTTTTTGTGATATTCAGATGATTATGAAGATGTTGGTGTAGAGACTGACATGAACAATTTGAATACATTTATGCCTGTTAGTCCTATTCCAACTACAAGAATACACAAAGATCATCCAGTTGAACAAATTATTAGAGACTTGAATTCAGCACCTCAAACAAGAAGAATGACAAAGAATTTGGAAGAACATGGTTTGTTTAGTTTAATTAAACAAAGAACAAACCATAAAGACTTTCAAAATTGCTTGTTTGCTTGCTTTTTATCACAAGAAGGACCCAAAAAAGGTAATTATGAATGAAGGATCTAGCTGGCATAGAAGCTATGCAGGATGGCTTCTACAATTCAATTTACAAAAGGTTTTGACCCTGGTTAGATTTACCAAATGGCACAGCCTATAGGCACTAAGTGGGTTTACCGGAACAGGAAGGATGAAAGCGGGCATTATGATAAAGGAACAAAGCTTAAGACGGTTAGTTGCTATGGGTACACACAAGAAAAAGGGATTGGCTATGATGAAGTCCTTTGCCATGTTGCTTAGAACTGAAGCAATTAGGCTATTCTTAGCCTATGCCTCATTTAAAAACTTTGTGGTGTACCAGATGGATGTCAAGAGTGATTTTCTTTATGGTAAGATTAAAGAAGAAGTCTATGTTTGTCAACCATCAGGATTTGAAGATCTAGACTTCCCTGATAGAGTATACAAAGTAGAAAAGGTACTTTATGAACTGTATCAAGATCCCAGAGCTTGGTATGAAACCTTGTCAACTTACTTATTGAACAATGGGTTTCAGAGAGGAAAGATAGACAAGACTTTGTTTATCAGAAGGGAAAAAGGTGATATTCTATTAGTTTAAGTGTATTTAGATGATGCACTAAGTTTGAGAAGATGATGCATAAGAAGTTTCAAATGAGTTCTATGGGAGAACTCACATTCTTCTTAGGACTGCAAGTAAAGTAGAAGGAGGATGGGATTTTTATCAGTTAAGACAAGTATGTGACTGAGATTTTGAAGAAATTTGGTTTTACTGATGTCAAGACAACAAGCACACCTATGGAAACACAAAAGGCTTTGCTCAAAGATTGTTGGATCATTTACTGAATAGATCTTAACCTTTAGCTTGTAAAGGTTTGTTCCCTTAGATAATGCTAAGCAAACAATAATGATCACTGTTGCAAACACTATTGATTATGCGGAAAAAAATAATCATTAATGCTAAGAAAAAGAATATTAAGAATCACCAAAAGAACTTTTTATTATACTTAAATCTGCCTAGGTGAAGATTACAAACACTATGATTGCTCATAGATCTCTATTGATCTGTGTTGAATATATCTACAAACTATGCCTAAGGTTCCTTTTATGACTATGGAAACCCTATAGGCTTAACAAACGCGTATAAAGATCATGCATATATTTTCCTAAGATATCTCAAGCGTATCTTATAAAACGGTATAACTATTTTATAATATACATACTAAACTATCTCGTTCAGTACTAACATTTTGTACTGTCAGTACAAATTACAACCAGCGGTACTAACTAATATAACTAACGGTACTAAGTCAGGAATGCATAATTCCTAACAATCCTCCCCTAAACATAACTGTTGAACTTGTTTAACTTCATGTTTCTTTAGTGTGAACATCTTGTAGACCAGGAGGATGTATCCAAACACTCTATCAAATCTTGATCTGATCTTTGATAATTTTGAAATCTTCAGCTATCATTTTTGATCTGCAAACATATCTTCTCTCAGCAACCAGCAACATCCAATCTAAGTTGGCTTTGTAGTTTTTGGCAAACTACCAGCCATTAACGGATTTGATATTCCTTTACCAGTAGCCGTTTGCTCTGGGATAGCCAATTCTTCATTGTAAACAACAAGGTAAATTGATAACCTTATAGTTTTGAGTAAACTATCAACTATCAACGGATTTGATTTGTCTTTACCAAAAGCCGTTTGCTTTGGACTAGTCAATGCTTCATTGTAATAACATGGTGCACTAGATAACCATTATTAGTTTTTTAGCAATCTATCAGCTATCCAATGAGATTTGATTAGTCTTTACCAGGAACTGTTTAATCCTGGACTAGCCAACTCTTAACTGTGAAGCAAGGTGAGTTGAAAAACCATACAAATTTTTTTGGTTTAAATTGTCAACCATAAAGGATTTGAGAATGTCTTTACTGAAGCGTTTGCTTTGGGACTAGTCAATTTCTGTGATGTCTGTTAGACATGGTGAATTGAAGACCATTTGTTGTGTGGTGGTTAGCCAACACCCAAACCCTTCTCACTTCCATTCACAGCATTACTCTTCATTAAGTTGTTGCTTAATGAATCTTACCAAATGTAGTGCAGCAGTACTTTCCTCTTCAACCTCCAATCCCAAATCAAGCATTCTTTGCAACATTCCTTGGAGAGAGGGTACTTCTTTCAACTAGCCATGTAGATGACTGTCCTATCCTCAAAACTTAGTATGCAAACACCACACAGCTTCATCAATCTCTAATAACAATCTTACTAATTCTTGTTGATTGTGCCGAAATCACCTTGATCATTTTTTTCTGTTGAGGATTCCATCATAATCTTCAGTCTCCCAAACTATCAACTCAATACCTTTAGTGTAAGTGTGATTTTCTGGGTACTGCTTCATCACAATCTTATAAATTGAAAAAAATACTGCCTATCAAAAATATTAGTAACCTCATTAGATTGTGAATTCCCTAAAGTGCCTATTAACTCATGTAGACAAACAGGTAATCCCCCCATTGGTGATGAAAGCTTACTGCACTGTAGAAGAAACAAATTGATTTTGTCTCTCATTAATCTCAATTCTATGGTACTTTCAAATGTAACAAATCCTTAGACATTTTATGTGTTCATCATCACTATCATCATCTGGCTGTGGTCTTGGCGTTTTACTAGCAATCATCTTCACATGACCACTTTTTCTTTTCTTTGTACCCTGCTCTGTCACTTCTTGTTCAGCAGGTACCTTTGCTGTAACTTCTTCCTTTGGAGTTTCTTTGACAACCCTCTTCTTTATAGGGTCTTTAGATTCTTCATTCATCTCCTTAATCTGTCTCTCATCCTCAACAGAACTAATAGCAATAAAGTCTTTATCAGACTTTTAAACTTTTTATACAGAACTTGTATTTCTTCTAAGTTCTTGTTCTTCAAATCAGCATGCTTCTTTCCTCCTACATGCTTCAGATAGGTCATCATTTGGTTTCTTAGCTGAGTTCTTGTTGGTGGTATGCTTCTGATTGCAGCAGCTCTTTGTTGAGCAAGGAACCTCCTTTGAGCAGCAATAGTATCATAAAGAAATTTGGCTCTCTCTTTAACTGTAAACGTTTCTCTTTCTTCCTCTTGAAGCCTTGCAGCTAGAAGTCTATCAGCTTCAAAAAAATTTTTTTTTTTTCTTTTTTTTTTTAGGGCCTGAATATCCTCAAAATCTTGTATACGAGCAGACTTTTGTAGCTCTTCCTCATCTAACTTTTTTCATCTCCTCTTTGCTTCTAATATTTGCCACCTTTTTCTGGCTATTTCTTCATCCTTAGCAAGCTGATCAAACTTTCTTTCAGCTTCATCAACTCCTTCTGACTCAGCATCTGACTCAGCTTCTTCCTCAAGTACTTTCTTGCCTTTGTCTTTAGGATCAATTTTAGGAAGAGGTTCAATTTTAAGTATTGTCTTGTTGATGTAGCCCTTGGTCTATCTGAATATTATCCTCTTTGTTCTCAACCACCTTTTTGTTTAGCCTTATTTGGCTCCATAGTACCAAAAACTCAGATTTGGTTTTCTTCATCCCTGAAAACAGTTGTAGGGAGAAGTACATTCAATCGGAGGTTTATCTTTTGGCTCAACAGTACCTTCATCAAGCCTGTCGTACTAACTTTATACTTCTTTTGGCTTAGCTGTGTACTAACTTCAGGCTTTGTCGAGGTACTAACTTTTTTTTTGACTGTCAGTACATTCATCTGGCTTGTCGCTTACCAAACTCTACTTTAGTACTCAACTCCTTTCTGTGTACTTTCCTTCTCTTCAAACAACCACAGAGGTGTCCTCCCTAGAATCTGAGCATCCTCAGACTCTTGTAGCCATGTGCATCATCCACTAATATCATCAAGATTCATTAAAAGCTAGATCTTTATGCATGTAGGTTCAGCGTTGGGAGGTTTCCTACCCCAGTTAGATACAGACTCTTTTTCATCAGTTTGTCTTCAATGTTACTTTCCTGCATCATTCTGCTTATGTATACACTCTTCATCCAGCTTTGGTGAGTGTTGATAACAGGTTTGGCTTTCTTCTTAAGCTTCTTGATCTATACCTTCAAGTGTTTAATTTCTTTAGCTTGATCTATGACCTGTTTACATAAAGACACACAAAGATCATATATACTTTGGAGTGTCAAGCCATCCTCATTTCCTGATAGGGATCTATCACTGGATGACTGACCTCCATGATTCCCACCAGAACCCTCTGGAATGGAATCAGGAATAGGAATAGTAGGTAAAGGTATAGGAGATGAGTCAGGCTGTATCTCATGTTGGTCTGCACTTGAGTAAGGAGGAGAGGGTGTGGGTAGAGGTTCAGATTGTCTTTCTGAAGCTTCACCCTCATCCTTAGTTGGTTGAACCAACATAGATTCAAACAAAGGTGTGACATTCCCTGAAAAATGTTTTCCCTTTTTAACCATAAAAGAGAACTTTACTAGTCAAAGCATTAATAGGGAAGTGGTCTATAGGCACAGGCACATTCTTTAGCTGTTTATCCAAAAAGACTGAAATAAATATTGGATACATAACAAACTTTTTCTTTGCATCCAAGTGTCTCATCATACCATCAAAAATTAATTTAGAAAAATTATATTTCTGATTAGTGGCTAAGCAAATTATTGCGGTG
Source organism: Tanacetum coccineum (assembly GCA_026074375.1). Lineage (NCBI taxonomy): Eukaryota > Viridiplantae > Streptophyta > Magnoliopsida > Asterales > Asteraceae > Tanacetum > Tanacetum coccineum. The sequence goes on from BQNB010110238.1 coordinate 14,248, forward strand.
GCAATATTAGTGGGAATTTGATCCTAAGAAGTACTTTTAGAACTAATGCAGTGATTCATAGTATGAAAAAGAAATCTCCACTGGGGTGAAAACAGGGCTTTGTTAAAAGTTAAAACAGTCAGGCCCCCCTCATACCCCATTAGCTGAATAGCTCAAAAAGATAAGCTATTATGCTTTGAATCTATCCCATCGGCAATCATAAAAAAGGAAGATCCACTTCTTATTATGCTCTAAGATAGTTACAGGTTGCCAAGCTACTTTGGCAAGTAATATACATAACATTGTTGGATGATTTGAGATTTAGCAGACATCCCAAATGTTCAACAAAAGTAGTAGAGAACTACAGGACTTATAGTGAGAGCATAGTGAATGGAGCTTCATGTAAGAAAGTCTATAATCTCATGAAAATCTGTATTCCCATCAGTCTTTTCCAAGTTAGCGACCATGTTGTGTTTAGCACAAGATTCAAGAACAGCCATATTTGTAGAATTGATGATCGTTAGTGATTAAAAGATTAGGGTTGGTTAGAAGAGAGCAATTAAGAGAGATTACGTGAGTAAATTGTGCAATTAAGATGGGTTTATATAGGTTAGACAAACCCAAAAGCAAAGAAACCGGTACAATTTACACTTTAGACCCTTGGCGGTATTTTCTCCAACGGCTTTTATAGCAGGTACTATCTTTGGCTCCAGCAGGTGGGGTACTAACTGTTGCACTTATCGGTTACTAACTTTTGTCAACCAAAGAATTGAGCATGTGTGGCATTAAGTGTTCTTCAGTACCCATCTATATCTCTTTCCAATGCTCTCTAAACCAAATAAACTCCATGAAATTATCACCATGGTTAAATTCCCCTTCTGCCTTAAGAATATTTCATACAAATGTACAACAAATCATCTTTCCACCCTCAATGTAGCTACAGATTCATTAAATCCCAATGCTAACCACCAAAAAGTTAAAATTTTCCTTCTGTGACATCAAATCATTTGGTGAGAAGGTTTGCAACATTATGATCTGTGTATATCTTGATAACTTCTATCAGTCTTTTCTCATAGCAATCTGATATAAATTGAAATCGAATTTTGATATGCTTGGTCCTTGAATGAGAAACAGGATTCTTGATAACACTTATAGTGCTCTCATTATCAATATGGATTTTCGTGTTCATGAAATTGAAACCATAATCAATCATCTGATTCTGTATCCATAATACTTGCCCAAACAGTTAAGCAAGCTGCAAAACTCATATTCTGCCTTTTCAGAGTTAGTAGAATTTGACACATAATGTTGCTTTTTACATTGCCAAGATATCAATTTCCTACCAATAAAATTGATAGCCCATGTTGTGAATTTTTATCAAGGACTCGGCTCCTCCATAGTCACTATCTGAGTAAGCTTCAAGTTCAAAAAGGTGACTCCCTAGGATACCATAAACCTAATTGGGTTGATGTTTGAGGTACCTAAAAATCCTTTTTACATGCATTTAAGTGTGAGGTTTTGGAGAGACTTGAAATCTCGGCACAGGCATAGAACAGCAAACATGATATCCCCTAGCTTGATGCATGTTTAATAATTTAAGAGGCCAATCATAGACCTGTAGACATGTACATCTACATCTACACCATCTTCATCCTTGACCAGTGGTTTATTAGACTCAATAGGAGTAGTAGCTGTTCTGATGGAACAAAAATCAAACTTCTTTAAGATGTCAGCTACATACTTGTCTTGACTAATAAAGATTCCATCAGGTTGTTGCTTCACTTGAAGTCCCAAAAAGAAAGTGAGTTCACCCATGGAGCTCATTTGGAATCTTTTGTGCATACAGTCTTCAAACTCTGTACACATAGACTTCTTTGTAGAAAGCCAAAAATAATGTCATCCACATACACTTGGACTAACATAATGTCACTCTTATTCTTCTTGATAAACAATGTTTGGTCTATGGTACCTCTCCTGAAACCATTTTCCATCAGAAAAGAAGAAAGTGTCTCATACCAAGCTCTAGGGGCTTGATGAAGACCATAAAGAGCTTTGATCACCTTTTAGACTTTGTTTGGATGAGCAGGATCAACAAAGCCTGGAGGTTGATTGACATACACCTCCTCTTCAATAGTGCCATAGAGAAATGCACTTTTAACATTCATTTAGTAGACAGTAAATCCCATGTATGATGCAAAGGCTAAAAATAACCTGATTGCCTCTATCCTAGCAACAGGTGCAAAAACCTCATTATAATCTATTCCTTCCTCCTGTCTAAACCCTTGTGCTACAAGCCTGGCTTTATTTTTCACCACAATACTTCTCTCATCCCTTTTATTCTTGAAGACCCACTTTGTGCCAATTGCCTTTTTCCTAAATGGCAAATCAACAAGTATCCAAACCTTCTGTAATTTGAACTGCAACAATTCCTCTTGCATTGCTTCAACATAGCTTTCATCTTATAAGGCTTGTGATATATTATTGGGTTCTTCTTGGGAGAGAAAGCATGCTAACAAACAGTTTTGATGATCTTTATGATTAGGTCTATTCTGTTTGGAGATGTAGCTCACCAATGCTTGTTGTGCTGAAGAAGCCTTTTGAATCTTTCATCTTGTTTGAACTGCTGACTTAGGATCTCCTAGAATTTGATCTTTTGGATAATCCTTATGAATTCTGAGTGTGGGAATAGGACTAACATTAATGGTGTCATCCATATTGTTGAAATCAGCCACTGCACCCACATTCTCATCATCATAGGCTCCATTGTATATGTCAGCATTTGAAAATGCATCAAAATCATCTTCTAAATCAGGCATATTTGGATCAATGGGTAAATCAGCATTAAGGAGAGTAGATGCATCAATAGGTATTTTTCCTCCAAGATAGACAAATGATAATTCACCAGCATTTGCACCTGTGGGAGTACTTGCAACACTAACATATGGCGTGGTAGCAGTACTAACAGATGACCTACCAGTACTAAGTTTGTTAATACTGGTAGTTACTAAGTTTAGTACAGGTAGTTCTTTTCGCTGTGATAATACAAGATAGTAGTGGTCATCGTTAATTCAGTGGATTGTAAAGTGATAAGAGCTTGCTTGATGAAACAAGTTTGATTGTGTAATTGTTATACTTGCTCGTAGCTATTAACCTTAGGTGTGAGATGATGCTTAGGAAAGGATATGTATTTATCCTTTGACACGGTTGGTGAAGCCCTTGGTGTTTGCGCTGGCTGTTTATAGGAACCCTGAAAGGCACTAATGTTCATGGGTGTTACTGGTGTATGTGATTGAAAATATGCGAATAGAAGCACTGTAGAGCTTCAATGTGAGCTATATGTTGTATGATGCTTTATCGTTTCTTATGTTGTGTTACGAATTTTGCCGCCTTGTGATTGAACACTGGAGTAATTCTGTCACTGCTAGTGTTTCTCGTATGTAGTGATTTAGTATAGACGCTTATCAAGTATCAATATATCGTCTAGAACTAAAGGTTAGTGCGGAGATAGCTAAACTAAGTGGTGAGGCCTACCAAGTGGTATGCAAAAGATCCTTTAGAGGGACTGTTGAGAATAGATAGATTGTTCATTAGATGAGCCAGCGAACAGAAACTCAAATTACAGCATCTCCTACAAATGTCACAACCTGGGCGCTAAGAATGATGAGTATTCTGAGTACTAAGTCATGTTTCAGTGATTTGGTGCATAGTAATGCTAAACATGTAAGATGCATCAGACACTGGTTTGTTGTCTGCACCTAAAAGACCACAACAGTTATTGTATTGACCTCAATACATACTGCGCGTATCGCAGAATGTTCTAACGTCTAATGTAGGTGTGAAGGAGGCAGTGAATGACTGATATTGGTCATCCCAACACCCTTTTTCGCTTTTTTTAAAGCCTCCCCAACCCACAAATGTTAAATAAGAGCTTAAGTGGGGTAGGAGGGAGAAATTACGTATTGGGGCAGACGATGGGATATATGCATAAGGTCTCTCTCTCCGTGACAGACGCTTTAGAAAATTCATGCCTCCGACTTCTCTAGAGAGACCTTATAAGATTTAGACTAGGGCTTGTGAGATGAGAAAAAAATGAGGGGGTGGGAGTGGGCGGTGGGTAGTGGGTGGTGTGAAGTGAGAAATGGGTTTGAAGGGAGTTGGTCGTTGGGAAAGCATAGTTAGTGATAGGGAGAGTGGGTAAAATAAGGAAAGGACGGGGGTGGGAAGGAAAATTGGGGGTTGAAAATTAGAAAGAAGTGATTATGAAGGTGGAGGGGTAAGAAATTGGGCGGTCTAGGGTTGGGGATGATAAATGAGCGTTGTGGTGGGGAGGGGATGACAGAAAGAGAGAAGAGAAGAAGTTGAAAGTGGGGAGCTTGGTGGAAATATAAATAAATAAGCTTTTAAATCTAACTAGGTTAGGTTATATTTAAACTAAGGGGGGAGAAAAAGGAATTAACAAGAATAAAATAAAGATTGAAAATAAAAGAAAGTTAGATTGAGCATATTATTGGATGGTAGGAGTTTCCCAACGTTGAAAGAAGAAACTAGTAGAAAAAAGAGGAAAAAAACGAAATAATAGTTGTAAAAATATGGAAAAGAATAGGAAGAAAAATATAAAAAAAATAAAAGTGGCTGAAACTGTTGTTTATTTATTTAGAGGACTAGTCTCTCTTCAATATATATAATTGACTAGGACGCGCTTATATCTCGATTTATAAAAAAATACACTCTAATATTAAACCTAAAGTTTTACGGGCTCGCAGAGAAATTAAGAAATTAATTAAACCTAGAAGATAAGTGACTAGCCAATGGAGATGGATCCATTACACTTATGAGTAGACATTCAGCTCATATGTAGTATAGAATTGGTGTATTTAGTATATGTTATACTCGAAAGAATAGAGAAGTTCTTCATACTGGATAATGTGAGATGGAGTTATTTGTAGTCGTAAAGTACTCATTTACACACAGTTAACTGTCTGCAGAGATGTCATCAACGCATGTAGAGAGAAGGTAATAAGAAATGGAATAGAGGTTCTGAAGATAATATATTCGCTGTGGTAATGGAGGGCCACTTCCTGTATGATTGTAAGTCTTGATTGGAGTTTGTAAGCATGTTTCGATGGATAGGAAATGTGCAAATGGAGATCTGCTGGGAAATTAAGTGTGCTCATTAGTCTCAAAACCAGGGGGAGGGGGCGAGCTGGTGGGAGCCAAATAAGCCCCTTCCAGGTGAGTAGCAAAGAGGAAGTGGATCCAGGTGTGAGATTGCTACTTTAGCCCTTCTTGCAGATCTGGTAGTGGCTATAAACTAGTAAGTAGTCGTTTAGAGGGGTGTGTGGGAAGTTAGTAGAGCAAGAGCCTAAGCCACTCTTATACATTTATTTTAGCTTATTATTTGATATATATCCAGGTTAATGTTTTGCCCCCCAGGGTCTTGCCCTTCTAAATAAGAACTACCGCCTCTTAAATAATAAAGAAGAACTTTAGGGGTGCTTTAACTTAATGTTGCGGCTGTGTCCTTAATGAAAAAATAAGCTTCAATAGAGGGAGCTTTTTTAACAACAACAAAGGCAAAATAAAAACAGATATAAAGGTCGTGTGAAGTGGTGAGACGGTTATGACACTTGCAAGCTTATATTCAGATACTTGGGCGAGTTGTAAAAAGGCCATCTAGAAGACTAGTATTGGTGATAATGCTAAGTTCTAAAGAAAATGCGATAAGAAAGACTAAGTCAGTAGAAATCAGTTTGAAGCATTTAAGATATCAATTTGAAGGACGAGAAAGGATATGACAGGTTCAACGTTACTTTCTCAAAGTGAAGCTCATGGTTGCTGAAGTATCAACAGAAGATTGTGCGAAATCATAAGTTTTCTGTAAGACTCTTTGGGCCTTCGAGCATTATGGTGCCAAGTCTGGCAATGACAAGGAGATCTAGTCACGGAGAGTTGAGATACAAATATGATATCTTTGGATGGTTGTGTAACAATATAACCTAGAGTGTTGTGAGCTAAGAAATTCAAGGTGCGTCAAAAACTAGTCTGTCAAGTGGCTGTCAATAATGATTTGCTTTTGTTATCATCAATATCGCAAATAAGTACTCGCAACTAATACTAGTTAAGTCGGGTTGTTTCTGGTGCATATAGTTCTTGCACTCCCTTACTATTCAAACAAATATTCCTGAAAAAAAGTTTCTTGCCGTAATAAGGTTAAGTCTGGTTTTTCTGGTGCATACAGTTCTTGCACTCCTTCTACTTCTTCAACAAATATTCCTGAAAAAGAAGTTCTTGCTGGTTTTGCTGATGAAGTAATCTATTCCCTCTTTGCCAAACAAACAGAGGATTTAGACTTACTTCATGAAGATTTGGAACAGATTGATGATGTAGATATTGAAGAGATGGACATCAATTGGCAAATAGCAATGATTGCTATTCGAATGAAGAAGTTCTATAAGAAAACAGGAAGGAGAGTTCGCGTGGATGGTAAAACACCTGTTGGTTTTGACAAGAAGAAGCTTGAATGTTTCAATTGTCACAACACTGGTCACTTTGCTAGGGAATGTACAGCAAAGGGGACACATGATGGAAAGAAGAAGAGAGATTCTCTTTATCAACATCAAGAAGCTGGGAAGCAAGAGAAGAATCAGATGGGTTTGCTGACAATGGATGATGGGATTGTCAATTGGGGAGAACATACTGAAGCTGAAGAAACAAATCATGCACTTATGGCTATCAGCTCAAGCAATGAGGTAACTTTGTGTTCTAAAACTTGCATTGATTCATATAATACTCTTAAAACACTATGTGATGAACAAATGAATCAGTTAGGTGATCAAGAAGCACAAATTCTTGCCTATAGTAAAGCTGTTAAGAAACTAGAAGCTCAACTTGTTACTTCTCAAAAACAGCAACTTTCTCTAAATGAAAAGCTTGCATTTCAAGCTAATGAAATACATGAAAAAGATGAAAAGCTTAAAAGATATAGAAGAATAGGAATGAAAGCTGTAAAAGAAAAGGAACAATTGCAGAAAACAGTAGATTCATGGAAAGATTCTTCCAAGAATCTTTGGAGATTAATTGATTCTGGCATGAGTTCAAACAGTAAAGTTGGCTTAGGATTTGAAATAAAATCAAACAATGAGGTTCTAAGTTTTGAGGAAGAAATGAACTTTTCTGTTTTTAAATGTTCAAAAGAGGATTCAATAGGAAAGCCTTCGTACAGTAGATTTACAAAGACCAATGATTTTAAAGGTGTCCCACCTCCTTTAAGTGGAGATTATACTCCTAAACCACAAGAGGAAATTGATGATTCTTTGTATGTTTATGGTAAGAAGGGTCCTCAAAAACCTGAAATTAGTGTGTCAGATGAAAATTCTTCTGAGCATTCTACCTGTCAATCAAATGACAGTGAAGGATCTTGTGGAAATACCTCTGAGCACTCTTTTGAGACTGAATCAGAAAGTTTAAGTGAACCAAATGAGATGTCTAAGTCAAGGTTGGAAGTAACTTCTGTTCCAAAATCAAAAGAAGTTGAACCTAGTTGTGTCTCACATATAAAAACTCCTAGGCAACCATCTAAAAAAAAAAAAAAAAAAAAGAAAAAAAAAAAAAAAAAAAAAAAAATTCAAAGATAATCAAACACATAAAGTTAATAGGAAGAATTGGAATGATATGATGGAAAGAGAACTAGGGGAAGGTTACTCTTTTACAAAGAAGAAATGTTTTGTTTGTGGTAGTCTAAGTCATTTAATTAAAGATTGTGACTATTATGAAAAAAAAATGGCAAGGGAAGCTGAGGTAAAGAGGGTTGTTAATACTGGTAATAGGGGTGACAAAACCTGTATTGGACCAAATGCAAACAGGATTAAACCAAATAATTTTGTTCCTAGATCAGTACAACTTAATGCTGGTAGGCCAAAGTTTAATTCTGTTAGGCCTAATATTAATACTGGTAGGACAAATATTAGTTCTGGTAGGCCTAAAGTTAATACTGTTAGTCCTAAAGTTAATACTGTTAGACCAAGACAACCAGCACCTCACACAACCTCAAACAGTATGAGTCCCAAAAGACCACAGATGAATCAAATTAATCAAAGAAGGGATTTTTCAACATCATATTCATCTGTAAGAAGACCCTTTGCAAAATCTACAGCACAAATGACTTATACTAATGCTGTAATGGGAAGTTGGGGATCTGCTGTTAAGACCTCAACAAGTTATAATTGGAGGAACACTAGGACAAACTTCAATTATAAAGCTTTACAAGATGACAGTTAGGTTTAAGCCATGCAAGAAGAACTGTTACAGTTCAAGCTACAACAAGTATGGGTTCTTGTAGATCTACCTCATGAAATGAAGGTGATTGG
>BQNB010110239.1:0-22592 GCA_026074375.1 Tanacetum coccineum
TAAATTAGAGTGTCCTCCCTTAGGGGGAGATTGTTAGGATCAAGAAAAGTCTCGGTCACTTCTAATATTTACTAGTCAAAGCCCATAGTTAGATATATTAAACATATTAAGCTAATATAGCCCAAGGCCCATGGTAAGCCCATCAATAGTCCCTATGGCCTACCAAACTAGTATATAAATACCTTCTCCATAGCTTGGAGAAGGTGTTGGTTGGTTTTGTATTCTCACTTTGCTAATGAATTATATGTTTCTTACTTTCTCTCTCTATAATACATCTATCCTTCCACGTTCTCTCACTAAGTTCCTTCCTATTTCATATCAAAGATTACTTGTATTCTTCAAAATATCTTAACCATTAACGGTACTTAGTAACTACGTTGAGAACTTTTTTCAAATAACAAACAGAAGAAGCCTCTCAAATGTTGAAGCATAGGCTATTCAACGCGTCGACCTTAGCAATTCCTCAGGAAACAAAAATTTTCGTGGTATACTGCGATACATCAAACGAAGGACTAGATTGCGTACAAATGAAGAGGAACAAGGTTATCACCTACGTGTCAAGACAACCCATGAATCATGGGAAGAATTTTTAAATCTTAATACATTTTTAAAGCCCAAAACATCCTTTAATTACTCTACAGACACCCCATCAGTATTTGGTATCAGAGCCATGGAGTGATTTGCTTAGTTCTTGTGTTTGTTTCTTTGGTTCGAAGTATTTTTTTCCATTCGTATACATTTTTCTTCTTTTTATTTTGTTTTCGAAGCTAAATCATACACTAAAAGATCATTTACTTAGGTAAAGTTGATCTAGTATCTTTGGATATAGGTGTATTTTCTTTGTATCGAAGAAAAACTCATTTTTGTTCATCTTTTGTTTTTGAAAAACCTTATAAAGTACAAATTTTGATTTTGAAATTTTTGGCTTAAAAATCAAAAAGTTGTCATTTTTAAGGTACCTATTGGTTTAAGAATACTAGTTGTACAAGAAATTTTGGGAAAAAATAATCAAAAAGGTGTCCTTTTGTGTTTTAAAGATTTTGAGTTTCGTCCGTGTGTTACACGAATTTGTAATTTTTTTGTTGTATCCGAATTCGCAATTACAGTGGTACCCGAATTAGCAGTTGCTCAGTATCACCCAAATTTGCAATTCTCAGTATCACCCGAATTTGCAATTCTTAGTATCACCCGAATTAGCAGTTACTTAGAAGTTCCCGAATTTGTAATTTCTTAGTAACATCCGAATTCGCAATTTTCTTAATTAACCGAATTTGCAACATAAACTTAAAACTCAAATTGCTTAATCAAAATTATACGGTTTATTTCTTTGACTTGTAAAATCCCGTAAAGCACTCAATTGTTTTCCTGGTTTTATCAAGAATTGTAAAATCCCGTGTAGTTTCAAGACCTAATACACACAAAACACAACACCCACAAACACAATTACTTTCTATCACCGCTCGATCAATCAGTAATCTCAACATACAAATTTCTCAATGACGACTCTTGCCGACAAAGCAATTCTGTCAGGTGCTGACAATCGTCCACCCATGTTGGAAAAGGATATGTATGATTCTTGGAAAAGCATAATGGAGCTATACATGTTGAATAGACAACATGGACGAATGATCCTTGAATCCGTTGAAAATGGTCCACTCATTTGGCCTTCAATTGAGGAAAATGGAGTGACTAGACCTAAGAAATATTCTGAGTTATCTCCTACAGAAGCAATTCAAGCTGATTGTGATATTAAGGCAACCAATATCATTCTCCAAGGACTACCACCTGAGGTCTATGCATTGGTTAGCAATCATAAAGTCGCCAAGGAACTTTGGGAAAGAATTCAACTTCTCATGCAAGGAACTTCATTGACGAAACAGGAAAGGGAGTGTAAGCTGTATGATGAATTCGATAAGTTTGCTTATAAGAAGGGGGAAACACTACGTGATTTTTACTTGAGATTTTCACTGCTACTCAATGACATGAACATCTACAATATGAAACTGGAACAATTTCAAGTGAACACCAAGTTTCTGAATACTCTTCCTCCTGAATGGAGCAAATTTGTGACAGATGTCAAACTGGTTCAGGATTTGCACACAACTAACATTGATCAGCTTCATGCTTACTTGGGACAACATGAATTTCATGCAAATGAGGTTCGTTTAATGCATGAACGCAACTCAGATCCGCTTGCTTTGGTTGCAACCCATCAGATGACCCAGTCTCCTTATCAGACTCATCAAAACTCATACCAAAACACTCAATTTCAACCACCAGTTTCACCATATCAGTCTCCACAGTATGGATCACCTTATCAATCTCAACAATACTCCTCAGGTCTAATTGTTCCAGTGTTCTAGAAAGGTGATGATCCCATTGATGCCATCAATCACATGATGTCTTTCTTGACTGCTGTTGTCACTTCCCGCTACCCTACTACCAATAATCAGCTGAGGAATTCGTCAAACCCTAGGCAATAATCTACCATTAATAATGGAAGAGTAACCTTACAACTAATTCAAGAGAGACAAACTTCTTTAGCTGCGGGTACTACAAGGACATACACTCTAGGAGCAAGTGGAAGCAATTATGGGAAACAAAGGACTATTATCTGTTACAACTACAAAGGGGAAGGCCACATGTCCAAATAGTTCACTAAACCAAAAAGGAAATGGGATGATTCTTGGTTTAAGGATAAAGTGTTGTTGGTACAAGCTCAAGTAAGTGGTCAAATTCTACATGAGGAGGAACTTGCATTTTTGGCAGATTCAAGAATTCCAGAAGGTCAAGCCACACAGACTGTCATTACTCGCAATGCTGCTTATGAAGCTGATGATTTAGACGCATATGACTCTAATTGTGATGAAATCAACACTGCAAAAGTTGTTCTCATGGCGAATTTATCTCATTATGGTTCAGATGCTCTTATGAGGTACACAATCATGACAATATGACTAATAATATGATTAATCAAGCTGTGCAGGCGATGCCGTCTTCTGAACAGTCAAATGTTATGAACCACTCAAAGACTAAAATAACCAGTGATAACAATATCATTCCTTATTCTTAGTATGTAATTGAATCACAACAGGCAGCTATTTAGAATTCTAATTCCTGAAAAACCAAGTAGTTAATTGTACCAAGATAAATCTGGAAAATAAAAGTGTTAATGATACTTTAACTGTTGAGCTTGAAAGATATAAGGAATAAGTTAAAGTTTTGAAAGAAGGACAAAATGTTAATTTACGGAGTAATGATATCGTTTCAGATTCAAGTGCACATTGATAATCTCAAACAAACTCTTTCTGAACATTTAAAAGAAAAGGAATCTTTAATGCAAACAGTTACTCTTCTCAAAAATGATTTTAAGAAAGAAGAATCTAGGAACATCGATAGAGAGATTGCGTTAGAAAAGAAGATCAAACAGCTAGATAATATTGTTTTTAAAAGAGATCAATCTGCACAAACTGTTCACATGTTGACGAAACCTCAGTTTTTCTATGATCATACCACTAAACAAGCTCTAGGTTTTCAAAATCCTTTCTATCTGAAGAAAGCTCAGCAGTTGGAACCAAAGCTTTATGATGGTAATGTCATTAAGAATACGAGTGCTATTGTGATTCCTGACTCCGAAGAGACTCTACTGCTTGCTGAAGAGAGTCGTTCAAAAATGCTTTTAAAACAAAAAGATCCTATGATGTTAGAAAAGAAAGTTAATACTACACCAGTCGATTATGTTGTTCTTAACCAACTTTCTCAAGATTTTGAAACACGATTTGTTCCACAAACTAAATTATCTGCTGAACAAGCCTTTTGGTCTCAGAATTCTGTGAATTCTTCAGATCACACTCCTTCTAATAGACCCACCAAAGTTGAAGTTCCAAAAGAACTTCCTAAAGTCAGCATGGTTAATACGAGTTTGAAGAAACTTAAACACCATCTTGCTGGTTTTGACGTGGTTGTCAAAGAAAGAACCACGGCCACAACCATCACTGAGGGCTCATGGGGGTTTGAACATACAAAAGCTTGTTTTAGGGATGAAATAATTCCATTTGTAAAAGCTCTAAAGGACTTATTTAATACATTCGATCAATATTTGATTGATGAACTTTCTGAAGTCCAAAATGTCTTTCATCAAATGGAACAGGCTGTGGAACAACATCGTTTAGAGTCAAAAACATTTGAAGTCAAAATGAATCAAGTTTTGAACGAAAACGAACGACTCTTGGAACAAGTCATTAATAAAGATATTGTGAACATAATTATGAATTCTTCTGTGGATAATGCTTCTGTGAATGTGCATGAATGTAAAAAGTGTCTCAAACTTGAGACTGAGCTTCTCAATAAAAAGGATTTCATTGAAAAAGAGACTTACGATAAATTGTTCAGAAGTTTTACCACTCTTGAAAAACATTGCATCTCTTTAGAAGTTGACTCTCAACTTAATCAGGAAATTTTTCAAAGGGACAATTCTGTTTCAAATCAAAGTGCTCCAAGTTTTGATCAATATTTTGAATTAAATGAATTGAAAGCTCAGTCGCAAGAGAAAGACACGGTCATAAAGAAGTTGAAAGAGAGAATTATATCTCTAAGTGAAAATATGAATGAGGATAAGATCAAAAAGGACATAGAAGAGATTGAAACGATAAATATTGAATTGGATCATAGGGTGTCAAAGCTTATTGCTGAGAATGAACATTTGAAACAGACCTATAAGCAACTTTATGACTCGATTAAACCAGCACGTATTCGATCAAAAGAACAATGTGATGGGTTAATTAATCAAGTCAATCTAAAGTCTGTGGAAATCTCTGATTTAAATGCTAGTCTTTAATAGCGCGCACTCTCAGTGCTTCGCAAGACAGTCTAGTAAATTATATGTGGTATCAATTACAGCTCTCTACAACAGAGAGAGCTCTATATAGAGTTTCTACAACGGAAATCAGCTCTACTGCTAAATAGAATCTCATGCTTCATTCTACACGAATCACTATTGATCCAAACGACAGCTATATGATATACATTACAGTATAGAGTATCTCCAACATAACGCCCTGATCTCTATCTTGAAATCACTAAACGAACAAGCTCACGAGCTGCGCCTCACACGATTATGTCATACTCTCCGGAACACAATAGCTGCACCGTAACAAAGGATACCGATCTTGTATTTTACAAGCTCTTAAACATAGGTTTTTAGTTCTTTTCACAGCTATTTAAGAAGCTTATTTTTCTAGGTGAGTTGGCTTATTCTTGTGGTAAAAAAAGCTTGTTTAAGAGCTTATTCAAGCTTATTTTGGTTGGCTTATTTCATTTTTTGGTCCACACGGTTTGAGACAAGAAGGAGACCAAGATCTACGATTATAGCAAGCAAGGACGTTAGTTTTGTTGGTTTCTGGAGAAGACAAGAAGCAAGGACATTAGTTACGTTTTTGGATTTTTGTGGGAGGCAGTAAACAACAAATAGTGAAGGCGTTGTTAACTATTTTTGCCAAGGCTAGGTTAATAGTCAACCTATGTGAGAAAGGCGAGTTTAACAAACTGTTTGGAATGGCGAATTAACATCTATTTTAACATAAAGGCGAGTTAACAAATTCACATACAAAGGCGAGTTAGCATTTTGTTTGGAAAGGCTATTTTTTAACATATCTCATGAAACAATGGCGAGGTTAGCAATTCTCATCGTACGAGGAGCTAGTTAAACAGGTACACTAGAAGGTGATTAAGCAACTTAACAAGAAGAAACTATATCATTTTCAAGTCGTTTTCGGATTTTCGGTTTCGTGTGACGGTTCATTATGGAGACGTTTAAAAAACCTATTGATGGATCTATTGGAAACTTCGTTACAATCCAAATTTAATCACTAGATCATTCTTAGAAACCTCCTGTAAGTATATCCTCAACCGAACATTCACAGAGGTTGCCTCAACACAAACAGCAAGCTCAAAACCTGCACTAGTTTCAACAAACATTCTGGTGAAACAATTTAAAGTGTGCCGTCACCCAAGAACAAGGCGCGACAAAATATTTAGACATACTGATGACCAGTCAACATCCTCAGAACACAACAAATACTACCTCTTCTCATAAGGACACTAGCTTCTTCTAACAAACAACCCTATGAGGATCATCTATCTACAGGAGTACAAAGACCATCCAATACTAAGTCTAGCTAAAAGCCGCGATCATATCTTCTAGGTAATAACAAGAAAAAACTAAAGATTCAGCACCATAACAACGTAGTACTTTAGAAAGAATAAAGATAGAAGCCCATCCAGGACAATAAAGTAAATCTAATATTGGAGAGAACAAACGAATCTTGCGTGTTTGTGAAACCTAAAAGCGAAACACTGCAACATGAATGATAGCCATACCAATATAATGTGAATTACTGAACATTCTATGTGTTAAGTGTAATGGTTGCATGCTTTTTGATATTTATGATTTTTATGTTCTTGATTTTATCAATAATGTGAATGCTCGTGCTACATCTAAATCTGTTAAGAAAAAGTTCAAAAAGAAAAGTTTTGTAAAACCAACACACACATCTAACCTGTTCACATTGCGACGAGAGGTAGATCTCATCTCTTAGGGACACGTCCTACTCTTCTATCGCGACTCCATCCACCGAGTCTAGATACAGTGCACAATATGCCACACTAGCGATACGATAGACACCTCGAAATGCTGCGACAACGTCAGCTCTAAGAGACAACCAACGCGCACCGAGAGATGCTCTAGTACGCACCTCTAAGCCAACTAAGCCTACACGTTTCTGTCGTCTTCACATCCTCAAAAAAACCCACTGGGGGCGGGAAAATCCCAAAACTAATGTTCCCGTAGACAACCTAAGATTATTAAATATGTAGACAGGAGAGGGCTGCTAACAAAACGAGAACCCCAACACACTCTTCAGGATCCATAGTGATATACTGATGCGCCCATCTCCTCTCTTAATGAATGCTGGCTCGCCCGAAATTGTTCTATGGAATTCTGCGACTCCGGCAGCTGCCAGACATATGTACCGGGAGATCAGCTCTCGAGCTCGAGACAAGATTTGTAGCAATAATTAATTAGGGTAGAGGGAGGGGGAAGGGAAGGGGTGGGTGGGGATCGCTGGCGCATGAGTAGAGAGGAGAGGGAGGGTGGGGGGAGGGTTAGAGGGATAGGACGACCGGGGGTGGGGGGAGAGGAATGGGGGGGGGGGGCGGGTTTTGGGGGAGAGGGGGATGGGGTACCCCCGACGAACAGATGGTGGGTGGGAGGGGGGAGGAGGACCACTTCAGGGGGGGTGTGATCGTGATCCTTTTTCGATCAACATCGTATATTTGCTTTTCACCGACGATGATCGTACCATCCCGCAAGTGTAAAAATAAAAAAGCGTTACATTCTATCATTTAAAAACGAAGGAGACGACTTTTAGGAGGGAAATTCTTTTATTTATTAAGCTAAAATCCCAAGTTGGCACATGCAGTCCCTAGTTTCCAATATAATTACAAAGTTCGTCCTTTGTTTGATTAATAACCCTCTTTGTTAAAACAACTTTACACCGTTAGTCCTTTGTGAACCAAGTTTCACCGTTAGTTCTTTTAAGCTCATCAATCGTTAACAAAAGCTCGCGTACTTCGATTACAACAACGATTTCAATAACAATTAATTATAGTTTCATGATTTCTTCTTGATTTTGTAAAATCCCGAGAAAGAATCAATTATTTTCTTGGTTTAAATCAAAGACTTGTAAAATCCCGTGAACGTTAATTGATTTCAATCCACAACAACAATCACTTTACCTACTTAAGATCAGATATCCATTCAGAACATCAAAATGTCAAATACCAATACCAATTTGCAAACTCAAACATCGAATGCTCTTCATAATGCCATCATAGAAGCAGGTGGTAAAGACCGTCCATCAATGTTAGCACCGAGTAATTACGTTCAGTGGAAATCCAGAATCAAGAGATACATCGACACCAAACCTAACAATGAACTCATCCACTATTGTCTTCAGAATCCACCCTACAAATTCAAATGGACTAAGAAGACTGTTCTAGTTGCTGAAGGCCGTTCAGAAACCACTACAGAAGGGTATATGGAGAACAACAAGAATGTTTCACAAGACATACGAGATCAACTGAATGCGGAAGCTGAAGCTGTTCAGATAATTCTTACAGGGATAGATAATGACATCTACTCCACAGTTGATGCTTGTCCAAATTCATGTGAAAATGTGGGAATGCAATTAAATGTTGAACACCAAGGTTGAAACCAATTCAACGTTAAGACTTGAAACCATTTTTCTATTGGGAGTTTGGAAAACCTACATCACGCGGATGGTGAATCACTTTAATCGTATTCTTCAAAGGTTCGACAAGATGAGAATGAGCTTGTCAGAAATCAGTGTGATGTTCCCAATCAATCAAGTTAATGTTCAGTTTCTCTACCTCAACTACAAACCAGAATGGAAAACGGTGGACACTTGTTAAAGCAGAGTAAAGAGCTGGAAGACTGTCTTCCTATCAACAAACCTTTATGACATCCCTGAAGCAACAACAGAATGAAGTCAAGGAGATAAGGCTGAAAAGACTAAGACGTACTGCTAATCCACTTGCACTGTTGCTCAGACAACCATACCATTGTACCATCCTCAAACCATTCCTACTCACTACACCTAACAATTCTCAAAAAACCCTGATCACAACAAGCTGCTACCAGAACTAGAGGAAAAGCAATTGTCAACTCTTCTCCACCCACTTATGATCAAGAACCTACTATGGTTGCTGAAGATGAAAGAAATGTTCTAAGGAAATGATATTGATAAACTCTTGGATATAATTTCTTTTTCATTCAAGAAAATATACAAACTACCAACAACAACCTCCGAACTTCATAAACAACAGTAGAGCAAAATCAGGAATAATATCTTAGGGTCTCAACCCAGAGGCACTGAGTATGATAATCAGAGGGTAGTTAATGTTGCTGAGGCTAGGGAGAATGTAGGTACACCGGTGGTGCAGCAGTCTGGGATTCCATGTTATAATTGCAAGGAATATGGGCATGTAGCAAGGGAATGTCAGAAACCGAAACGGGCAAAGGATGCAGCTTATCACAAGGAGAAGATGTGTTAGAAACACGAAAATATCAGCCACTTCCAATAATAGTTAGTCAAAGCCCGTAGTTAGTCCAATGTAATGTTTAGTAATTTAATATGGCCAAAAGGCCAATGGAAAGCCCACATGCTAACCATGGCCGGTTGTATAAATACCTTCTCCATGCCTTAAAAAGGGTGTTGGTTGTTCATTTGTTTCACACATTCTAATGCATTTTCTTTTATGTTTACTTTCTTTCTCTAAAGTGTTCATCCAATCACTCTCTCTCTAAAATCACCTCTCTTTCCCTCTTCATGTATGTTATTAGATAGTCTTCAATTGGTATCAAGATCCGTGAAGTGGTGTGTTTAGTTTTTGTGTTTTACATTTGATTTGTGTTGTTTTTCTTGCAAACCGTACGTCCCTTTTTCTTATTTTTCTTTGTTTTTGAAGCTTCTCTATACACTAAAAGATCATTTACATAGGTAAAGTTGATCTAATATCCTTGGATATAGGTGTATGTGCTTAGATTCAAGAAAAACATCATTTTTTGTTCATCTTTTTTGTAGAATAGCTATAATCACTTAACACATACACGAAATATTTAGCAAGAAATATTATATAGAGATATAATTTGGGAGGAAGGTTTTAGTGAGAGAAAGATGAGAGAGAAAATACTTGTTGAACTATAAGAGACATAAAACCAACCAACCACCTCTCCAAGGCATGAAGAGGTGTATATATACTTACAAGGGGCGGATGAGCCTTGGCTTAATGGAATTATCCATGGGCCTTGGTCTAAATACCTAAGTAAGTTTCCAAATATTAACTTAACGAGCTAACTATACTTATCTATGGAAGTGATTGACACTTTTGTGTTCCTAACAATCTCCCCCTAAGGGAGGTCACTCCATTTTACAAAAACTTAAACCTAGCATACTATGCTTTATCTTTAGTCTTGAGCTCGTAGTTTTTAACTTCAATCATTAACTTGTGAGTTGATGTAGTGATCATTGACTTTAGGCTTGAGCTTGTCCCTTTATCTGTCTTTCTAACACATGTGTATCTGATTTATCAAATTCAGCATGTTCTCATTATCGGAACGTCTCAAAGTAGACAACACAATAAGAGTGAACCAGCAAGTTACTATCTCACCGATTGAAATAAAAATTGATTTGAAAATCAATCGACGTGTCACTTGCTAAAATGGTTTTGTGACACATCGAGAGTGTTAATCATTTCAAAATTCATTATCAATCATCAATTCATAACCTGGAACAAGTTTGATTCTTATAGAATCGAACCATCATTTCTTTCTAGTTGTTACAAATTTGATTCATATAGAATCGCATAAGTTACCTACCATGAGCTTGTTTAATGTTGGCTTAAGAAGGATTTCCATTTTCTATGTGAATAATATCACTCGGATGTTTTGGCAAAATCACAAAGATAATGCGTAGGACTCTTAATATATATCTTGTTATTCACATTATGTGACTTAGTAAGCATGTTGATCCAAATATTTGATCGATTCCTTAGGTTGTCTAAGGTTAAATTACCTTGGATAAATCCAAAATGACTTGTTGTAGAAACTCTGTATGTATACTAAAGTGTATGCGGAATCTACACCTTAATACCTATAAGTATTATAAATAAAACAGTAATTGTGAATGAACAAAGATATAACCAAACGGTCCAATATTATTAGATCAATAATATGAGTACTCTTCACTAGTACTAGGGTTTACAACCTTGAAGCTTTTCTAAATCGACTTGCCAACTATTAAAACTTGTATGCAAAACTTATCTCAACTAATGCCCTAGGACCTCCTTTTATAGACTAAGGAGTCCTAGTCGGCTTACAATACATTCCTAAGATATCATAATCTTTTCTAAACATAAACGTAATCTCTTAAACAAATACATTATGCATATCTTGCACAAAAATATCTCAATACTTATCTTCACAAGTATTCTTGTTCTCCAAACAATCTTTATTTCTTTAAACCGTCTTTATCCTCTTGACAGTAGTAAGTCTTCTAGCAGTTGTAATCCAGCAGCATAAACTTTTAGTACCAGCAGTACTGAGGAGTAGTAACTCTAAGAATCCTTGAAGTCTTTTAAGTCCTAACAAAGCATAATTTTGACAAGTGTCATAATGAGATTTATAGATGATCTCTTTTGGCTCTAGACTCAAAAGTGCACTTTGGTTTTAGTAATCGAAGGCTGAAATAGACTGCCATCAACTAACTCGTAGTGGGAAAGTCAATAGAAATGCATGTAATCTCAGTGAGAAATGAAACAAGAGTCTATTGAGAGACCTTGAGTGGCTAGGGAGGGTTGTGCACAGCATCACTGGGTCCATGACTGTCTTTAATGTCAGACAACAGCTTAGTGTTTTTGACAGTTTATGTATTAACCCAATTTCTGCCTAAGTGTATGGAGGGCTTCTTTCTTTTCACCCTTCATCCTTACATTTCTTTTTCATTCTTCAACCCCTTCAATGCTTACCGAGACTTCATAACTAACACCTTGTTGGGTTTATTCCAGTGTTAGCTCCATCTCAGTCGGCATTATTCCCGATTCTCACTTTTTCTCCTTTTGTATCATACCTAAGGACTTCTACACTATCTAGTGGATATCCCTAGGTAGATCCCTCCGGTTCTGGCTGGATCATGGGATTTGAATACCTATGCCTAACCACCTTATAACTCCATAAATTTAAGTACATGGTCGGTCTTTTGGGTATTCCATCACAATCCTTCCAAAAACATTGAAAAGTTCAATCAAAGTGTTTGATATAAATATCAAAAGATTTACACTTTGAGAGTTTTTCATAATCACTAAAAGCTCCCCCTTAACATGTTCATCGTGATCGTAGTACATGCTAAGTGTAGAGTGCATTGAGTCCATTTTATATGATCACATTTCGGTACAAATTAGATGCAGTTTAATCACATTTTCTCCCCTTATCCAAAATGTTAATCCCTTGATATTTTGGATATCAATTGATTAAACGTTCGGGGACAAAATGTAACACAATAACTATTAGGAACATTTTAATACTCCCCCTTAATATTTGAGGGTTTATAAGATAGTGCTGAGTACAATAATTTGAATTTTTTCAAATTTACTAAGAAATTCTCGAAAATTTTTTACTCGAGCACTCCTTATTATCACCATAAAGTCTACACTACATATATACAAATTCACAAGATTAATATGTACGAGGTTTGACCTGAATGATGAGAACATCATATGATAGAATCATATGGTTCTTTGTAGCAGCCGTACGTCTTCCCCATAGTCTCTCTTAAGAAGTTGTCTTAGCTTCCCCCTAAATCAGCAATCCTTCCTTGAGTAGATTCAAAACGTTTTTGCAAGCCGCATCAAGTGTCTTAATGTATAAAGCCCAGATATCCGAAGCACACAATTAACCCTTTCAAGAATTTGATACCGCAACACCAAAGTCAATTAAGTCCCGGATGAGCGCATTTCTTTCTTTAGAACAGTGATGATATAAATTGAAACACCAAAGTTAACTAAGTCTTGGATGTCACAATTATTCCCTCTAAATAGTCGAAATGATAACTCCAAGGTCAACTAAGTCTCGAAAGTAGACATTTCTTCCTACAGGATACTGAGAATCTAAAGGAATCATCATACCTATGTGTACCTCTTCTATCAAATATATCTACTTCTTTTAAGAATAAGCTTAGAGATTGACCGGTCGGGTAAAACATTAATTAAATCAGACAGAATTATTCTCATGTTTTAAATAATTATACTCCTAACACTTCCCTTTGGGGACTCAAATGATACATACTAACTAATGATAAGATGTCTCTTCCACCATGTGATTGAAATAGTGCACCCGAAAGATTCAAAAAGGCCTAAAATCAAAAGAAGCTAACCTCAAAAGACAAAAGAAGCTAACCTCAAAAGAAGGTCAAAGACACTATCAAGAATACATCTACTCCTTCCCCCTTGCTGGTTTCGATACCTTAGAATCAGCAAAACCTTATACGCACATATACGTGAGATCGTGTTTGAAGAATTAATAATCTTAAATCTATTCCGTGAGAATCAACTTCAAGGCTTTTAAACATGAGAAAACACCTAACATATCATCAATGACCGAAACCGTCATTCAATTCTTTCACGGGATATATAATACAAAAAATCTTTGGTCCTCTTTGCTACATCATCAGAGATGTGAAAATCTTGATAAAATGAAAGGAGAAAATGCGATGCCATGTTTTTTGTTGGGTATTTCTACTCGGGCAGTCAAAGCTTATAGGGTATGTAACAAGAGAACAAGGAATGAATAGTTAAACAATTCATGTTAACTTTGATGAATTGCCACAGATTGCGTCAGATCACAGTCCAAGTTCTGACCCCGGTCCATAATGATCGACAACGGTACATGAACAAAGGACAGTTTAAGTCCCGGTCTACAAATAAAGAAATTGTTTCTCAAGTTGCTAGACAGTAACAAACATCAAGGAGCCTGGAATATTGCTTATAGTCCGATTTCAGGCTGAATTACTCAATGGAACTTCTCATGTTTGTGTCAAAGTCTTCCCGCTGTACATGCTGGCTGATAATCCCGAATAAACGTCAATAACATACACAACTCACACTTCCTACAACAACCCGATGTTGCAGATCCACCTCCATTGAACATTTCATTCACACATCAAACTCAACTCAAGTAACATCTGTCACTAGCACGCAGCGGTAACAATATTCAAGCAGAACAATACATAAAATGTCCATAATTTGACGACGATGAATTTATCAACATCTTCAGTACACTGGTACAAGAACAAAGGGAGACATTGTCTCGTCATGTTGATTCGTCAAATATGCATACTTTCTATCAACACCATCCTTCCGCCAATGATTGTACAAGATATCATCCATTAAACAAGTCATAGGAATCCTTCTCAATCGTGTAGAACAAGACTCAGCTAGAAACAGAAGGCGGAGATGTGTTATTGTTCGCACTCACCGTTAGTTTGAACCGACCAAAGAACATCAAAAAAGCCATGGTTGATATCTGCATGGATTGAATCAATGCGGAAGAACTTCATCAGTTAGATTGACATGATTTATGGGAAATAGACGACATATCACTTAGCAAGAAAAAAAAAAAAATGTCTAACTTAAAGTGGCCTCTGGAAAAATGAAACGTGATGAGGAAAATATTGCCATTCACAACAAATCTCGTCTTGGTGGCTAAGGGATATGCCAAAGGAAGGAATAGATTTTGAAGAGTTCATTTGCACCAGTTGCTCGTGGAATTGTAACGATTGATCATTGCGTATGTTGCACACAAATCATTTACAGTATACCAGATGGACTTTAAAACAACATTCTTACGGACCTCAGAAGGAAGAAGTCTACGTAAACCACCAGATGGATTTGTTGACCCATATCATCACCTGATAAAGTTTACCGTCTCAAGAAAGCATTATATGGTCTCAAACAAGCACCAAGAGCGTGGTATGATGAACTCTCCAACTTCCTGGTATCCGAAGGATTCTCAAAAGGTTCTATTGATCCAACTCTGTTCATAACTAAACATAGGGAAGACATATTGCTTGTGCAAATTTACGTTGATGACATAATTTTTGGTTCTACGAACCAAAACTTTAAAAAACGATTTGGAAAACTAATGCACAAACAAGTTGATATGTCTATGATGGGGGGAGCTGAAATTTCTTTTTAGGAATTTAATCCACAAACCCTCGTGGTATCTTTTATAAACCAAGCTAAGTATGCTCAATAGATACTTAAAAAGCATGGTAAGACCTCATTTTGATATCAATTGTTACTCCAATGTGCTACAAAAGCACCTTTATGTGACTTGAGTGGTAACTCCGGTCGAACCAAACGAAATATCGTAGTGATGGTCGAGCACTCAGTACTTACAGCAAGTAGACAAATATTGTACATGCAACATGTTATGAGCTCTCTATCAGCTAAACCGACTAAAAATCTCACTGTGGTAAAACGATCTTTCGGTTACCTTAAAACTCATTAACAATGGTTCTCTGTATCCGAAGGATACCGTTTTTGAACTACTGCTTTTTTAGATTCGGATCACGCGGCGCTATTTCGATTCGACGTAATAAAAAAGAGTACAACTGGTGTCAAACAATTTACTAAGTGGTGATAGTTAGTCAGTGGTCATCCAAAAAGCAGGACTGCACCTCAATGTCCTTCAGCATAAGCCTATAGGGGGGGTGTTGTTGTCTTTATCTGCGTGTTTTCTGCGCACAAGTTCTATGGTTAAGAACTCAGCTCACATATTATGGCTTTCCACTTTGAAAAATACATGTGTATTGTGACTCAAAGGCATCCAAAATAGTCATCTCGAGTAAATCCAGTCCAGTCATTCCCTACCAAGCACCTCGATGTTAATATCAGCTTCATAAAGGATCAGGTTGAAGAAGGGTATTGTTGAATTATTCCTTATGCGAACTGAAAACCAATTAGCTGACTTGTTCACGAGAAGCTTTATCTGAAGATAGTTTAAGTATCTTGTCAGACGTCCGGTAGAGATGCTTGACTCCAGATGAACTGGATGTCTGGCAATTGAATCAGCTTAGACCATCAACATCAATTTGTAAATATTTTTATTCTCTCTTTATTTTTGATTTATAAAAATTTTTGAAAAAGAAAATAGAAAAATATAAAACCTAGAAAAACAAAATATAAAATCAAAAAAATTTCAAAAATACCAAAAAGAATCTTCTCGACATGTCTCTTGGAATCGATAACATTTACGTACCTAGAAATGTTGATTAACATCGACACGGGCGTGTAAATGAAGTTCGAACAGGAGTTTCAAATGCTTTCAAAACATGTTATTTCTAAAAAAAATTCAATGACTTATGTACATTTCAGTGCATAACTCGGTCTCGAATGTAACAGGGTAGTGTACGCTTCAGTGCGCTTACTCTAAAATAGAAGAGAAGTCTTCTATCATGTTTTTAAAATCGTTGAACACAATTTTTCAAAAAGAACTTTCAATGTCAAAATTGTCTACAATATAATTTGTGGTATTTTTCCATAAAAAGTGGTATTTTATTAAAATTTTTGTTGTGTTCAACACTCCCTTCCTCGAATAATTTTCAAAGAATTGTAGTACGCAGAATGTCATTTTATGTGAATCAATTTCTGAGGGGGAGCTTTTTAAAACAAAGCCTTTTAATGTGTCGGATACATCTCATAAATGTCAATTTTATGTATCCAAACACATTCTGTGAAATTAAAATGTGGAAACTTATAATGTCAATTATTAATATACACTGTTCACTAAGGCATCTCACTCCGTCTTCAACATTTTGTGGTGTCATATCAATTTTTCATTCCAATGTCAAGTTTTAATAAATATTGGTATCCCACATATACTGTTGAAGGGGAGCTATCAGAATCTGAATTCATGCAATATCGTGGTATAATTTTTCTCCCCCATAAGAATTTTCATGGTCAAATTTTAATCAATTGGTATTCAAATACTAAAATCTTTTATTATTATTAAAATAAGGGGAGAAAATGTGATTAAAATATGTTATAGACGAATGTGAACTATAAGACCAAAGTGCAACTCTTTCCTTCATGTGCTAAACAATTTCGAATCTCGGAGCACATGTGTAGGGGGAGTATTTGAAAATAACAATGTCAGAAAATGGTTTATGGTTCGATCTCATACCCAACAACCTATTAATTTCATGACGATTCTGAAGTCATAAGGTGGTTAGGTTAGGAATAAGTCCTACGATCCTAACCATAACCGAGGGATCAACCCAAGGACACATCAAAGTTAGAAATAGAGTCCTTATTTATGATGGAAAGAATGTGTATAAGGGAAAAATGCCGACTAAGATTGAGCTAACACTGGAACAATCACAACAAGGTGTTAGTAATGACGTCTTGGTAAGCATTGAAGGGGTTAAAGAATGAAAAAGAAATGTATGGATAAAGGGTGAAAAGAAAGAAGCCCTCCACACAACTTAGGCAGAAACCGGGTCAATACATAATCTATCAAAATCACAAAGATGATTGTTGATATTGAAGAAAGTCATCATGGACCCAGTGATGCAATGCACAACCCTTCCCATCCATTCGGGTTTCTCTCAAAAGAAACTTGTCTCATTTGTCACGGAGATACACACGTTATCTATTGACATCTCACTCTGAGATTGTTGATATTGAATAGGTGGCAGTCTGCTCCAGCCTCCGATTACTAAAACCAAAAGTGCACAAATCGAGTCTAGAGCCAGAAGAGATAAGGTATAAATCTCATTAGACACAATGTCAAAATACACTTGATGAACACTATAAAGTTCACAAGCTAGTAACAAGATTCCTACGCAATATCCTTAGAGATCAGTGTCCCCCCAGAAATCTAGGATACTTCAGTATTCACAGTGAAATGGAAATCCTGCTTGAGCCAACAATGCCCCACCAAACAACTCATGGTAGTGACTTGCCACGATTCTAATTAATCAAGCTTGTAGATAAACTGGATAACAATTTGGTCCAGTAAAAGAATTGACGCCTTAATCAGAAAGATAGTAACTATTGAATTCACTCTTACCGTGTTGTCTCTTTGAGACTGTCCGGTAATGAGAACAGCAAGCATGGTGAATCTAATACATCTGTGTTAGAAGATCCTACGCTTTGAGCTGGAAACCCTATCAAAGAGATTCTTTGAATCTACCTGATCACAGGTACAATATTTATACTATAAAATGGGAAACCGAAGGTTAATGCAACCGTACTAAAGATGAATGACAAAGCCAAATACCATCTTTTATTGAACTGTTTTATTTCAGGATAAGACGACCAGGTTTGCAGCCTCATTCCAGCGAAGGTCAGATTTCATAAACCCCATCTCATACTCAAGCTTTTCAAGGACAATCATTCAACGTCAAGATAGTTGATTCTAATCTTCCCCACCATCAAAGAGCCATGACAAGATCCTTTTAATACATATAAATATATAAATAAATATATAAATATATAATAAATAGGATAATATCAATAGTAGTAGTATAGTAATCGGAAGTATCGGTCTCTCACTCCGTTATCCACAAAGTTTAAAACCGGACCCGGGTCGTTTATCCAACGAGGCGTGACATTGTGACGGTTACATTGTTGACAACTGAATGCTTGAATATAGAAGAAAAGGATTTGATTTGGGTTTTCTAAATCCTACGAGAATTTATAGAAATTAAACTAAGGAAAACTTAAAAACTATGGGAAAACAAGCAAAGGCACGGGAAATTAAACTAAAACTACGGGAAAGCATAAAAAGGCAATGAATAACTTAAAAATCTACGGGAAGCATAAATAAGGCATTAAAGGAAAACCTAAGTCAATGGAGCATATTATAAAGCAATAAAACTGACAATCCAAAACGTTAACGGAAATTAAAAACGAACGCGACTAAAAACCTAATTTATTAAATTTAAACCTAAATTGATTTTTTAACTTTTAATAACCTCTAAGTGACTAAAAAGTAAGAACAAAGAAAACTAAACCAAACACGAAGGTGTTTAAAGCTAAAAACGCGAAGAAAACGAGAACGGGATTCGATCCCGAGGGCACTCTTTGGGGCTTATTTTTTAGCACTTAGAGTGAACCTTGGGGCTTAAGGCTAGTACAAGCTTAAAGAGCAGCCTAGTGGCTTCTAAAGTAAGCAAACAAAATAAATTTTGAAACAAAAATAAGAAGTGAAAAAGGCAATGGAAAAGGCTGTTTGGTTCAGGGCATATTTTTTTTCAAAGGAATTAAGCTAAATGTTTGGGCTTATTTAGGGCTAATAAGCACATTGTAAAAGAAAAATAAGCAAAGCAGATACATAACTACATCTAATAAGCAAGGGAAACCTAAAAGGCATCTAAATACGCTGGGAAACAAACAATAATAATGACATATTACCTAATAAGCTTGTTAACTAAAAACAACTAAATGATATGGACTGAAAGCTACAACAAGCTAAAATCAAACTTAACAAGCTACTAAGGGGCTTAAACTACACCTACTGAGCTTATACTAACCTAAAATAAGCAGAAAAAATAAATCTATACGCTGAAATAACCTCAAACAGATAGTGCATAATTGCTTATTTTGGGGGAATGGCAGCCTCAACAACTAATTGCAGCCTACAAAAAGCTCTCAAATAAGCTCCTAAAGGCAAGAAAATCTCAAACAGGTTAACATTGGGCTATAAACTTCAAGAATACTCAAAATCAGGACCTAAGATCTACATGAACTAGCTTAAATTTTGGATTAAAGTTGGTTTTTAAGCATTTTAAAACTAATGCCAGCAATTGAGAAAATTTTTTTTTGAACTAAGCCAGAGATATTAAATTAAAAACATATTCAGATGCATCAGGATGCAGTGGAAGTCATTAGAGGACATAAATAATCTAACATAAAAGGATTTAAGGCCATCTTTAGCAAATATGCAGTTTACAAACCAATAGAACCAGACTTAAGACATAAGACACTAAACTTTATAAAATGCATTCTAAGCTTGTTAAAACTAGATTAAATCCCTACTGGAAGCTAAACCAAGATGTTTTATGGACAAAAACCATGTTTGACTCTCCAAAGTCTCACCAAAACAGTTTGATCCAAACACCCCTTTTGAAACTGAAAAGCACATTTTTAAGCATTATTAAGCATTCCATAAGCAGCAAGGTAATTAGAGAGAATTTTAAGACAGTAAGCTTAGATAAGCTTATGAGAAAGCTTATCTAAGAAACACAAGAGTAGGAGCTTATTTGAGCTTATTAAACAAAACAATAATCACTTGAATTAATAATGACAGAATTTAAAGACGGAATTAAAAAGGAAATTTAAATTTCATTGATAAAAGAAAGTTACATGACTGAAATTAAAAATTACAGAGTTTTTTTAAAGTAAAAAGCTAAAAATTAAGCTAATTATCCTACTCCTACTCCTCGTTTTTTTTCAATCTCTGTCTTCTCTCTTATATATGCTGCCAAGGATGTGTTTGTTGTGTTTTTCTTGTGAGATAACTCAAAACCTTCATCCTGGCCCTCTATTCAGCTTGTTGCCCAAGTCCATAGATCTCAACCCTCTATTTTCTTGTCTTAACCTTTAACCAATAGGAATAGAGAGGATTTCCAACCTGTTCTTGTAGGTTAGTGGGGTGGGTGAGGTTTAGAGGGTGATAGTTTTGTTTGGGGTGAAAGGTTTTGGCTGTTTGCTACAGTGACAGACACACACACAATGTGTGTGAAGATGTATAGTAGGGCGGGAAAATAGGGTAAAGGTTTGGTTTGTGGCAACTTTAGTCCTTCATTGTATATTGTTTTGTTGCATGAGAGGTCCTTAGGACTAACGGGGTTATAGAGTTTTTGTTAAAAGGCTAACGGCTGTTATAAGGGTCTTGGGCTTAGTTTAGGCCGGTTATGGTTTATTAAAAGGGAGTTTGGGCCATGTTTATATTAGATCCGGGTTAAAAGGATTTAAGGTTTATAAGTGTGTAGTGGGCTGACCCGGTCTACTAAAACGGGTACGGGTTGGCCCACTTTGTTACAATTTAGGGTTTCGGGTCTGTTTTTCGATGCTTGTTCCGATGCCGTTTCCCGAGGTTGACTTAACTTCGTTTTGACTTCAACTTTGACTTTTTGACTGGTTGACTTGACTTTGATTTGGACTTTGGCTTTTCAGGCTTTTCCATTCCGTGCTCGGTTTTGTCGTTTTTGGCTTTGTTTTTCGTCCTTTTGTCGGATATCCATTTCCTGCACCAATATAAGTGAAAACATACAAATACAATGTATTTTTTGTACGTTTTTTGTCATTTAAGTCCGTTTTTATAGGTAAAAGGTATGTGTAATTAAACACATACCAAAATCCCTCATACTAAACTATTTTCGTGTCCTCACGCAATGCTATACGTAAACACTTAAGAAAATTAAGAATCTCAATCCCCCTCGACTAATTACCTCGAGAGGTAGCTAAGTGTTCATCGATGGGAATTAAAGAATCAATAGCTTTGAAAATCCCTGTTTTGACCATATATATACTTATTCCCACTCATATTTTTGTATTTTTCCTTTTTCTCATTTTTTTGTACTTTTCTTTTTTAACAACTAACTAACATGTTTGACTTTCGTTATTTTATAACTTTTTAGGATCATAGAACAAGGCGCATTTCAATCCTAAAATGCCCCTAAAAGGATAAATTCATCGTTCCCGACTTTTCACTTATTCTGAACCAAGCTTAAAACGAAATCACAGTTAAATATAAGTTAAGATGCTAACACTACTCATATTTGTAACTTGTGAACCTTTCACTCCTGACAATTATTATATCTTAGGTGAATGTGCCATTTCAAATTTCAACCATGGATCAACGTTTCTAGTGCTTCACTTTCACCGAGAAAATGATTGTTGATGGCGAGATCATCCATAGTAGCGACTTTCGTCTCGGCACAACCCAACCATGCCTAAGTGTACCAGGCTTTGACACCCATAGAGACAGAAATCGGGACTCACGACCTTTGGTTCAAAAACACTTAGTAATTCCCGTTTACACATAGCTTATTTAGAAAAACTTAAAATGAAATAGTCTAAGTTCAAAAGCATATTTAAATTTAACAAAAAGAGATCTTACATTTATTAATTCACACTTATTAATTAAACATAACATTGATGCAATTGTAACCCTCGACCTTTTAAAGGATGCAACATCGGTTGTGAGCCGGCAAGAAATGCACAACATATATCAGTCTCAGATTATTATTCTTACTATGGGCTTTCTTAGGAGGCTATAACATCGGTGTGATCCGCAAGATGCAGTAAAACCTGATTTATCACCAACAGTTTTATATTTATAATTCAATTTTTTTTTTCATTTCACACTTTATTTCACGATATAGAGAAGACTTCTTTTTGGAAAATTTAAGTATAAATTTGAACTAAGACTAAAATTATTGCTATCGACTACATCTCAAAAATTGTTGATTTAAGTTTAATTTTCAAAAACAGCACGTATTATTAGTCCGGTTAGGAGCTTATGGGAGAAAAAGCCACAAATTACACACATGAGCTCTTAAGATTTCCAAATAATCCTTGTTTAGCATCCAACTCATACTTAACTCTATCATTTTTTTTTCTTCGTGAAGATTCGCGAACGCTTAGTCTAAACGTTAAGGAACAAGCTAGAGCTCAACACGCTCGATCGAGTCAAAATTTATTCTTATTCTACCCAGCAGGAAAGTCAAAATTGTGACAAAACACTTATTTTATTTTTGAAAATTTTTAAATTTTTTCATTTTTTTGAAATTTTGGTGGTAAAAACGGGATTACGTGAAAACAACGACTGCAGGCACAATCAAATCGATAGATCCCCCCCCCCATACTAGAACTAAACATTGTCCTCAATGTTTTAAGAAGGGTCTCTACATAAATCCTAAGCCGTTTATTAAGTATGCTTAAAGATAAAC
>BQNB010110240.1:7719-18024 GCA_026074375.1 Tanacetum coccineum
TTCAATGTTGATGACACCGGAACACATGCATCTCGTTTCTTTACAATAACTTTCGATGTTTGATGAATGTGATATACGTCCCAATTTGTGGTATCCAATGTCATATCTTAGTATCTTATGATAAAAAAAAAGTTAAAAACAATATAATAATACGCTTAAAACGAAATCCATATTTACACACTATTTGTGGCCTTATGGGGTCAGGTAGCGGTATTTGTAAAGTTTGGCCGTTAAGTTTTAGGGTTTTTGCACCGCATGGTCATTGTATTTTCACAAACTTTCCGAATTAACATAAAAATGCATTAAATACAAATTAAATAAACATATAAATTGCTATATTTGAACATGATTTTGATTTGAATGAACCCGAATTTAATGTATTTTTATGTTAATTAAAAAAGTTTGTGTATATTAATTGAACACTAACCTTTGTCCGGTGGGCATTGGTTAGCAAAACCCATGTTCATGAATCATATAAGTCATTGTACAATTTATTTGTTTATCTAAGTCATCACACGTTTATTTAATTATAAAATAATCATTAAACTTTAAAAAGCAAAACATTTTAGTGACTCGTGTGACACCTCATCCCTATGTCAACACTAAATTATTTCCATCTCAGCATTATTTTCATTGTGTCCATTTTCGCTTGACTTTGCATCAATTTAACATACTTAAGATTCCATAAAGTTACACATATTCTTAGTTTCATACTGCGTAAATATTTCAGTGCATTTGTTCAACTTTTTCAGTGGGCTTACTCAAGTCATTTACCTTGGTAAAAGTGAACATGGCCGTCCAGTTGGGGGTGGCCGAGCACCCTCCAGCCCCCCCACTGGCTCCGTCAGTGATTCAAGTAGAATCGTTTCACGATCGTGTGATCGCGAGTAAGATCATTTGCGATCCGATCCCATTGCTAACCCATTTTTTGAACTCTTTTTTTCTTAAAATAAGCATTCAAGCCCATCTTATGGCTAGGAGATATCATTTCTCAACATGTATATCCTTTTTTTTATATTTCAAATTTTAAAGACAACCCAAAATTTAAATATGTTTATCTTCATACTAGTTATAAGACCCGCGCATACGCGGGTTTTCAAATGTTGTGTATCTTTAAGAATTGAGTTCTAATTCATTTATCTTATACATGTATCATTGTAAATTGTTGACCTAAACATCATTTAGTTATTATACTTCCAATTCTTTTGTATTAATGTTTACATAATCAAATGACGCATAATACGATAATAATGACTTCGATGACATATTTTGTATATGTAAAAAAACTTTGTACTAATAAAAGATCAATGATAGAACCACAAAAGTTTATAAAAAAAATACAAATTGGTTTCGGATTCAACTTTTTTATCTTTCATTTTTTATTTAACCAATGATGTATGAGTCATCATGACATATCATTTTATGAAAAAGTTTTTTTAAACTTTGTATGATGATATCATTTCTCCTAACAAAAACCATAAATTAAACGTATCAACAAAGATAAGCATTTTGCTCTTAACATAACAAAATGTTTCATTTTTTAATTTCTTATATGGATATCATAACAACATATGAAATCAATAAGTATAAATTTATTAGTATCATTTATCTTTTTCCATTTCAGCTTTTTTATTTACTTCAACCATTGTTCCTCCAATAAAATGCTAGTGTTGTACACATGTACAGGGGAAATAGTGACAATACACGTCGTTTGTAATGTGTACTCTTATACAAACTTGTAAGAAAGAATTAATAAAATCGCTTTGTGTGGCAACTGATTAAAAAACCAGTATGCATGTTTTATATTTCAAATATCATTATTAATCAACTCTTATCAATTAGTCGAACTTATTTTTCATGGGTGAAAAGTTATATGCGTCGCTAATGGATCCTTGCAGCCAAAGTATCATAAGAACTTTAAACTTCTAGCATTGGAGCATGTCATCTGTAACAACAGTTTTTTATTCTATTGCTCACCGAAAACTAATAAAGGGACAAACTGGCATACCATTAACATAGAGATGCATTCTTTGAGATCAAATCAAAAGAAATTCTATTTTTTCCTGAAGTCGATCTTGAAGATCGGCTAGGCCAAAAATGATCCCAAGATGATAGACACCACCTTTTGGAAGATCCTGGCGCTGCTTCAAGAGGATTAGCTGCACAAGAAAGATCGGTGTTGTCAAGTTCCCAATTTCAGGTCCCGTTACTCTTGTTATAACTTCAGTACATGGCTTTGCATTTCTTTGAGAAAAGATTAGCATCATTGAAGAGTGATCAAGCCCTGATCAACAAACCACATCTTAAACCTCACACTCTCCACTTGCTCCTCGGCTGTACCCTCTTTCTTAAAACCCCAAAATCTGAACACCGAAGGAAATTTCAACAAAAACTACCTCCCAAAAGAGAAGCTGCCCAGCATGCTGATTGATAACCCTATTGCAATAAAACCGATGAGACCCAAAATACTCTTAGTGGCTATCTTTACTCCAAATGCGCAGGTTTGATTGTTGACCAAAAGGCAGCTCATTTCTCTTTCTGTTTAAGGTCCTCATTGACACCTTGAAGACTGCTAGGGTTATCTGTAAGGTCTGACAATGTTCTCCGGACAACAATGGAATCCGCTGATGGGAGCTCTACTGCACTTGTACGATATTCTAGCTGAAAATTTAATTGGAATTCCAGCTGTAACTGTTCTATAGCATAAATCAGTGTTTAGCCTAACTGACTTGTAAATGCTTTTGATAGGTGGGTTATGACAAACTGGGATTGCCTATTCGCATTCAATTTATGTGACCTATAACTCCAAATACTCTTAATCAAAATTGACACTAAAAATTATAAAAAGCTAACCTTTTATTCCTTCAAGATGCAATAGATCAATGATCATTCTTTTTTAACTGCAAATTCAACACATCACATAGAAACTTTGGGTACTTATCACCAGCCAACAAAGAGTCCTATGGTGTTGGACTGCTGGGCCTTGCCATTTATCTATATATTTCACTCGTCTTCTTTGACATTTTACTGAGTAAACATTAGAGGATGCCCTTTTTCTTGAGTACACATTAGAGAACGTGCTACTTAATAATAGAAAAACAAAAGTATAATAAGAAAATAGGTATAATAAATGCACTTGCGCTTAGTTGAGGATCTTGGAACGAATTATAAAACCAGGGACACCACTTGTTCCAGTTTTTTTTATCAAATCACATATTATCATAAGCAGTGTGATTAATATGTTTTTTTCCTAGAACAACTTGAGTTTAACATGCATATCGCTGATATGCAATTAATGCAACTAACATATATTTATACAACTTAAAAACACACATGTTTCAACCATTATTGCGTTAGATAATCAAATGATACAACAATAATGAATTACAACAATTTTTAGTATACCTTTTAGCATTCTCAGCTATTCGTGCAAGAGCAATAAGTGCAGCCACTAAGGAGCCGCCAAATAAGCCAACAAGTGCTCAAATGCAACATGAACAATAGTCTTTCCACCTAACGCAACAGCCAACCTATCTAAACACTCATGTCCAACACTATAATTACTTTACTCACCAGTATCCTCATTCTTCGTCATATGTCACGCAAATTCATCCTCAATATCGAACAACATCCTCAAAAATATCCCAAACAACCTACTAAAAAACTGTGGAAATCTCCTCATCATACCAAATGCCCTTAACCAACTTGCTTATGCCAACTTAATTACAAACTCAATCGCCACATACCTTGTCCCTTCCTCCAACGTTTTCTAAGGAACGAAAGAAATAAATAACAAATTGGCATGGAACTTGAGGGATTGTTCATGTACAACACAATAATTAAGTTATTAACTTTAGCTCATTAGCAACAGTTGCTCTAACTTCTCTTGTGCTCATATTACCCTTTGACATATTCTTGAAGTCTACAAAAGAATACTAATTGAACTACAAACAGCTTGGACGACAACTACTATATCATACCTAGGACTAGTGGCGAAGCCAGAAAATTAGGTCGCGGGGGGCAGATTTTTTTTTTCCGATACAATAATACATAAAAAAAACTTTAACAAAATATGTTAGAACCTTCTAATGAGCAAAAAAAACCTAGCAGTCTTTGAGCAAAAATCAAAACAATATTAGCTTGAAGAAGGAAAATGTAGCAAAACACTAGCTAAAAACTATTTTTCAAAAAAGCCTTACATACAAGTAATAAAATAAAACTTCTTGATAATTTATAAATGAGTAAATTGCATAAATCGTCCCTAAAGTTTGGTCAAATTGCACGTTTCGTCCCAAACGTTACGAAAGTGCAAGGATCGTCCCTGTGGAGAAACCTTTGGTGCAAGTATCGTCCATGCGGGGACGATACTTGCACCAAAGGTTTCCCTAATTTTTTTCCCACAGGGACTATACTTGCACTAAAAGTTTCCCCACAGGGACGATCCTTGCACTTTCGTAACGTTTAAGTAAAAACATGCAATTTGGCCAAACTTTAAAGACGATTTATGCAATTTACTCTTAATAATTTTGACTAGAAGTTACAATGTTTTGGGCTATAATAGGCTAGTAATTTTCATAAACTGATTTGATTTGATTTTTTTAAGAAAATGAAAGATAAGAGGTTTAATTAATAATTGCACATATCCCCAGATATATGATGCGTCATATCTCAACACTTAAAAGTTCATCTTATACTTCTTCAACATCCACCACCTAAAAGAACAACAAAAACTCAACACCACTTCATAAAACCTGTTTTGTCTTTGCTTTTTCTCCGACTATCTTTGCGTTGAGGGCATTCTCAATCTTCAGTTAAGGGCACCGCAATTAAAGGTCAGAAATTAACATTAAAAGTTCTGATTATTAAAGAATTTGTTGGGGGCAGTTGCCCCCCTATGATAGGTATGGCTCCGCCTCTGCCTAGGACCACGTTCTAGCCAACACTATTGAACATGCTTTCAAAGATAATATCTTGTAAGCAAAACAATTAACATCATGCTATGTAATTTTCAGCTTACAATATGTTAAATGTATAACATTACCTCCTTCACCTCCATGTGTTAATCTCTCTTTATCATATGGATTATTTTGTGAGTTTCATCCTGGTTGATTTACCATACATGTTGTATTGTTGTACCTATATAAATTCCACAAATAAAATTAGTTTGTAACACATCACATGAGCATTAAACATATTTATAGTGTCCTCATTGTAGTTGATGAAATTTGAAGATTGTTTGAATAGAAACATTAGCAAATAGGTCTAAACAACTATTTGTATGAAGATTTAGACCTTAGTGCTTTTCATATTAGTAGGAGACATTGAAAGCTTTAACCTATGTTATATAAATAATGTCTCTTAATCATAGAATTATACTAAAAGCAGGATATATTTATAGCAAGGTTTTGAGACCATGTACCATTTCATAAGCAGAAACAATCATAAGGATCATGCCCGGGCTAGTAATTCGCACCTCATTCTCTTTAATTAGTTGCTCAGCTTGTGGCTTTTCAACCATCGTGCATGGGAATCATATAACACGTTTGCACCCACCCGTGTATACATGAGCAACCTCCTCAAATAAATTCAGCTATATCCATCCCTGAAAAGTTTTCCACAAACAGCTTACAAAAACTACTGAAAAATCCTTTATTCGCGACACTTAAATCTCTGTTATAATATTTTGACAAAATGGATTAAGTTGCCCACAATTGCAAATGCATCAAACTTATAAGGGTGTCAAACCGCAACCTATAAGTCTCAAAAATATTACCATGTTACAACTCTGTTTTTTAAAACCGTGCATTCTATTCACGAAACATCTTTTGTATAAAAATTAAGTCATCCTACACACAATTATTCTATTACTGAATGCAAAAAAAAGGTAATAGCATTATACAATGCACAACACTGATTTGAAGCACCTTTAGATAACCTAAAATGCTTCTACAACCACTCCATACTATTTGGAAAAGTTGTTTTTTTTAATTTTGTTCCACTTACACAACCAAAAATGGTTCAGTTTGGCGAACATAGATATCGTATCTTAACTCACTCGATTACTTCATACTAATCTCATATAAACCATATCATATTCATATAAATTAGTTAGACACATAATTAAAATATTTTAAAGGAATAGAACCAATTAACATATACATGAAAAATCTCCAATCATGGTTAATACCAATATCATCCCAGCGCACATTGTGATGATGGTCTATTATGTCATTAGTAATCCACTCAATAAAATTAAAGTGTAATTTCCACAACTTCTGTAAAGTTCACTGCATGTCACGCATCGCATCCTTCCATAATTATTTAAAGTTTTTAAATAATATACCAATACATAATTTTACACCTCTGAATTATAACATATATAACTATGCTTTCTTAGAACTTTTAAGTAACCATAAATTGTGCCAAAAAATAAGGGCTTTTGGCCATAATAGTACATAGCAGTAGGCATCGAATCATAACAATTTTAATATGGTATCTAGCTTGGCTAATTAAGATACAATGGTATTAGTTACAATTAGATTTACTTAACAAATGTTTCACATAAAAAACTTCCTTTTTGCATTTGTTTACCGATACCATTTACAATCTTGTAACCTTCAAGACCTTCTTCCCACCGAAAGACTGATTGAAAGTGTGAGCTGGAGATGGCGCAATCTTGGAGGCACACAAACAGAACATAGAATTACCATTATAATCACATTAAAGATTTAGTATATAGCCTACACATTAAACATATACTACCAACTATTAAAAAATACCTTTAAACGTAAATTCTTAGCATTCAAACCCCGCCCCACACTCCAATCTGCAAAACCATTATTACACTAATCAGCAAGGCATCACAAATATCAGAAGATGGAGCTTTTCTATATCTATTGCTACTTTAAGGTCCCAACAGTGGTCATATTTCTTTGTATACTTGAGCCTAACCTGTCATGTAGAATGCTAATGGACCAAAATATATAGCATGCTAATGGCCCAAAGTATTATTTTCTGTCAATATTACTGGAATAGGTAAATGAATGGTGTTGGATCAAAAGATGGCAGAATAGTAATTATTATTATTTTCTTTCAATATTAATGGAATAGTTTAAGAGGAATTGGAGTCAACCCCCGAAGTTTGACTGGAATACATGTATATGTGGTTCAATATGACTCTGGGTATTTGCAGGAAGGCGGTTTGGTCCATATAACCCCATGTTCCTCATGCGTGTCCAATCCTGAAGTTGGTTCTATATTGAAAACTCTCGACATATATAAAAAAAGCTATAATACTCATTCTATGTACAATCTGGTTTATTTAATGTAGCTTTAATTCAGCTGCAAACAGAGTTAAACAAACTTCAGCAATATGCATTCACATAACACAATATTTGGCACAATGTTTGTACTCTAATGAGTCTAGTGAAACAATTTACGTCTTCACTACCCACAAAAGTTTCCCAACAATCATCTTATCCTAACCCTTTTCGCAATACACAACTCAAAGGAAATTAACTCATTCCATGACAGTTATCACTCACAAAAATTATTATATTATCAAAAAAATAAATACACTTAAAT
The DNA here is from genome assembly GCA_026074375.1 of Tanacetum coccineum. Taxonomy (NCBI): domain Eukaryota; kingdom Viridiplantae; phylum Streptophyta; class Magnoliopsida; order Asterales; family Asteraceae; genus Tanacetum; species Tanacetum coccineum. Next base: position 15,304 of record BQNB010110240.1, read on the forward strand.
TGCTCAAAATAGTACACAAATAATCACAAAAGCCCCTAATTCTTATCATATTCACGAATACCCAAGCAGGTCCTAACTCATATCAAATTACATATGTTTATTAACAAATGTATACGCACAAACCTCTAATTCGAATGAACATTTAGCCGCAAAGATCAATAAATTTTTAGTTAACTGCAAAACAACCAACTAATTTCAAGTTTATCAACACTAAGCAAATCGAATTAGCAGATTAAGTCAATCGAAATGAAGAAGTAACTTTGATAATGGAAAATAAAAATCATACCGTGCTTGTTAAATTAAGTTATCACATATAACACGATCGACTGTGGAGATGGGTGTACCAAAATTGATTTTAAGGATTTGTGTTATGAATGAACTAAGCAATGTAAGGTTTTTGATAAACTATTAAAATTCACAAGGGTGGACTTGGGATGTAATTATCGTCGCTCAAAATCTATATTTGGATGCAGATAAGGATTGTAAGTTTTTGTCTCACATCACAACACTATTTGTTACTCATTAATTTGTTATTCAAAATAGGCTAGAAAGTTTTTCCTTTTTCACATTAGACACTAATCTTTATAAAGTTACTCCCTTCTTTTTTAATTCTTTTTCTTTATGTTTTTGACACTTATACTTTTATGTTTAATTTTCTTTTTTTCACTATACAAAAACGTGTGGTGATTTTTTTTGCCAATTTTTGAAATTTCTAATTAAAAAAATTTGAGAAAAAATAATAAAAATAATCTAATAATTTCTTAATAAGGTGTGATTTGATTTTTTTGAAATACGAATACCCCACTTGACATTTTCCTTTACTAAATAAAAGATTGATGATTTGTAGTAGGGGTGAGCTGGAAAAAACATTAAAAACCGAAACCAAACCAAAAACCGACAAAACCGAACCGAAAAAACCGACCGAAACTGTTAACCGATGGTTTGGTTTTTACTTTTTCAAAAACCAAAAAATTTCGGTTCGGTTTCGGTTTTCGTCTAAAAACCAAACCGAACCGAACCAGTTTTATAATAATATATAATTAATATAATATAAATAAATAAATAATAAATCTAATTTTTAAATTCATATTTATTTTATTGTGAAATTATAATTATAATATATACATATATTTTAATTGTAATGTTTATATATATGTTTGTCATGTACGGGTGTTTACTTGACAATATATCATTACATATATGACAATGATTATACTATGTGTATTTTCACTTGCATGTGTATGTGCCTCATTTATAAGTGTATAATTGTTGAAATTTGGGTAAACATTATTAGGCTCATATTGAAAAAAAACAATTTTCTACGTAAAACAAGTTTATAAATTTAAATTAGCCACAACCAAATATAAACAATTTGAAACCAAAAAAACCGAAAAACCGAACCGAATAAACTGAACCGCCAAAAACCGAGCGGTATCGGTTTTTGGTTTTATAAAAACCGAATATTTCTGTTTGGTTTTGGTTTTAGCCAAAAACCGACCCAAACCAAACCGTGCACACTTCTAATTTGTAGACTCGACATGACATATAGGACCTCAAACTAGGGGTGTTGATCGGTTCGGTTATCGGGTTATTCGGTTTGTTCGGTTCGGTTAGTTCGGTTAAAAGTTTTTTTAAGGTTAACCCATATACTGACCCAAACCGAATTCAAATTCGGTTTTCGGTTTGGTTCGGTTGAATCCTAGTTCGGTTCGGTTCTACCCGAATTACACAATTTATTAAAAAATATATATATATATATACAAATATATTTAGCAAAAAAATTATTTCAAACATAAAAAGTGTTTTTCAATATTGGGATAAAATTTTATTGATCTTTTTATATATATAATAATATATATATATGAATATAAATATTAATTTTTATATATATAAAATTTTATTGATCTTTTTATATATATAATGAGAAAAGTGCAAATATGCTCCCTGTGGTTTGCAAAAATTGCAGACTTACTCCCCAACTTCACGAAAGTGCAGGTGGCCTCCCCAGTTTGAAACTTTCATTGCACTCGTGCTCCCTGCCAGGGAGCATGAATGCGACACAAGTTTCGTTTTGGGGAGGCCGCCTGCACTTTCGTGAAGTTGGGGAGCAAATCTGCAAATTTGGGAAACCACAGGGAGCATATTTGCAGATTTCTCTATTTATTTAGGTTTTAATTTGGAAATAGATTTTCACTTTATGAGAATAAAATGAAAAGGGGATCGTGATGAAAGATTTGTGTTTATTGATAGTTTCAACATTTAGTAAAGAAGATGGAGGAACAAGTATCTGGGTAAATTGTGGGGATGGAGGAGAGAGAGACATGAAAATAATAAATTAAAGGAGAAAAAGACTAATATACCCTCACGTGGGTATCATGTGTGAGCATTCAACGAACGTTAATGAAGGCTGTTAGTGAGAGGGACCGATGATGAATAACGTTTCCCACTTAAGGACGGATGGTGCATTTGTTTTTGTCAAATGACGAAACTCGTCGGTCAACGCAAACCACAAGGACGAACGATGTAATTTACTCTTTTGTCTTTTTGTGGCATGGGCTCAAGTTTTTTTCCTGGGCTCCCAGTTTGACTTTTCAATTTGGGCCGGCCCATTTGTTTTTTTTTAATTATTTATTCATCATCTGTGACGCAAGTATAATAACGTGCAACATAGAAGTAGGTAATATAAAAAACCACCCGCGGAAAAATCTTCGAATTGCAAAC
>BQNB010110241.1:0-22592 GCA_026074375.1 Tanacetum coccineum
CATCATATATATACATATGTAACACATAGACTTGTAAATAAGGAAAAACACATATAATACAAGGATCATAGGGTTAAACCGTGATTTACAAATGGTCCTAACGCTTTGGTTCGAGTGTGTGTGCGAAATGAAGCTACCCTCGTATGATACACGTCCCAATATAATAAACCAAGCTTCCAAGTTTTGTGGATACCTAAACCTAGCTCGTGTAAACCCTTGAGGTCGCGTATGTAAATCCTAATGAATATATGTTGGCTTGAAAACAAGATATGTGGGTGTGCTTGGGTACGGTTTGTGATCCGACTCAAAAGAGAGGAAGAGTTTAAGTGTTTGTGTTTTGTAAGAGTGTGAAATGGTGTAAGGGTTTAAGTATTTATAGGCAAATAGCTAGTTAACTCTCCTAGTTACACAAACAACCCAAACCGAACCAAATTCGTGCCCTAGGAGGTAGTTTTTATGGGTTCTAGTTAACTACATATGGTTTTCTTGCTAAACCACTTAGTATAATTCTTAATTGCACAATATTTGTACAAGATTTAGCTAGATACTAGAAATCTTATGATTTGTGTATGTGTGTGTATTGTCGCGGCAAAACAAGGCAAAGGGAGTCAAATGAGTCTTTATCCATTGTGTATTAGTTAGCTAGGGGACCATTAGTACTAGTATTAATTAGTAGGAGATGTACATGTACTTAGTGTAGATCATTTGGAAGATTTCTAGTTGCTTTGATCCCATAATTCGGCTCTAGGGGGTATTTAACACAAGGATTGATTTAATTTTGTGTTAAGGTTTTAAAAGTGGGTATTGGTTTGAGTCTAGGTAAGTCTAGGTATTTCCGGGGTATGTCCAAATGTATTTTATTGCGAAACGTAACCCTTTTACGTGACCAATAAAAATAAAATACGCAAAGTACATAATTATCTTCTTAATAATTATATATTACTTGGTTGATGTAAACCTTAATTTATTTGACGACCGTTTACATTAATTGATTATTTATAGTCTACGCGATTTAGCTTAAAAGTAAATATTAAAAGTAAACGCGTATCGGACTAAAATAAATAGTGACGAATAATAGATGTCGTAAAGTGACCTGAAATTGAGAAATGTTACAGTCTAAAGCATCAAACGTGATGCCGTATGCGCACATAGCTGAGTCCAGAATAAGAATATGCAACAGTTAGCTTGTGTCATGCAGTGTATCTGATCAGACTTAACCAGGCAAAGATGAATATAGTGCTTTTAGGCGCTTTTCTGAGCCAAAATGATCGTTTGAAAACCACCAACTGTTGGTGCTTGTATTGGTTTGGGGCCAACATCAAGTTATGCTTGAGCTCGGTGTCTTTTGGAACCTCGGTGCATTCCATTAAAGCTGACATTGTTCGCATCTTGGCCGGGCGAATTATTAGATTTGCAGTCATGGCGAATACTGACTCATTGACACGTACCTTGGCGGGGCATCACATAATTGTGTTTGCAACCATTACGGGTTAAATTTTATACATACATAAGTTTGTGTTATTCATTATGGACGATGCGGATATTGCCTGAACGTCGTTTTTACGCAATGGGGGTATATATGGTGCGCGGTTTGTTGTGTTTTTTGGGTTTTACATGGCGGTGGAAAGCATATAAGTCATCAGTAAGTTATTTTATGTCTCGCCAAAAAAAATCAAGGCCAGCGGTAAGCTTCATATTCGATGTCGGTTTTTTGATTATGTTCATTGCGGGTTAAATTTTGTTTGCTGGGGGTTTGCTGATCTTTTGGTTATTGTGGTGGTCAAAACTGACCTTGACGTGGCTATGTGTTGCAAAATACGTTAATGAGGTTTTTTTATGAATTATTAGATACTATTGTCATAAGTCGATGGATTCAATTGCTTTGTGATGTGTACTGATTCTTGAGCAGCCTATGAGCGTCTAAAGCATCAACTGTGATGTTGTATGCGCACATAGTCTGGTCAAGAATAAGAATATGCAAAAGTGATTTACGTGATGATTGTGATAGTAGTTGCACTTTGGCGACCTCAGCAATTACAATATTGTTTGTTGCTTTGAACACTTTTCTGAGCGTGTTATTGGGGGGGAAGCATCAAGTTATGCTTGCAGCCATGGCATGTGCTTTGGCACGGCAGCACGATAGTGTGTTTGCAGCCATGGTGCATCCGAATCCCTTTTATTAAAATTGAATCTTTTGCAATAAGTTATGAAATCTCTTTATTAACTTAAGGTGAAACTGCTAAATACCTTGAAGAGGCTTTGATGTTCAGTCTTGACCCTTGCACATGTCAGGTATTTGCTAACTATAACGTGGCGCTGTCAACCTTCTTATGGGCACCAATTAATATAATTTCTTCACATCTTGGTGCATCTTTTCAGAACCGGGATGGATAGAATAATTTGACTTGTAGGATTCATGCAAAATCACGGATCTTAAGTCTCCATAGCAAGGTATCCAACTCCTGCCGTGTAAACATAGTGTTCCATCGGCACGTGGTTCCAATCTTTCCTTGGGTATATCCCTTCTGATCATACCAATACCGCCTATACGTCTATCATTTCAACGAGATTCTCCAGTTTCTGGGCTTCGAACCGAGCTTCCTAATATTCTTTTTGGAATATCCAACCAATCGTCATAACTAAGCTCGAACCCGCAACGGTTCAGTCCGTTCCTTTCGGCTTAATGCATCGGCCACTACGTTTGCCTTCCCGAGATGATAAGGAATATCACAATCATAGTCACTTAGCAACTCTAGCCAACGGCGTTGCCTCATGTTAAGCTCCTTTTGATCGAGAATATGTTGTAGGCTTTTATGGTCGGTTTGACCACGGTTCATCTGTTCCATATATATAGTGCTCCATCATTTTTAGGGGGCAAACACAAACACCGATCCAAGTTCTAAATCATGAGTGTGTAGTCTTCTCATGAACTTTTAGTTGTCGAGAAGCATAGGTAATCTCCTTCTCTCTTTGCATTAGTACAGCACCTAAACCTTTGTGTGACACGTCATAATAGACAATAAAGTCTTTGCTCCCTTCAGGCAAAGCTAGAATCGGTGCAATACACAACTTCTGCTTTATTAACTGAAAAGTGTTCTCTTCCTTTTCTCCTCAGTCGAACTTGATTCCTTTCTGAGTAAGTTTCATCATTGACTTAGCAATCTTTGAAAATCCTTCGATGAACTTTCGATAGTAACCAGCAAGACCTAAAAATTTGGCGGAACTCCGTTGGGTTCTTGGGAGAATGCCCAATTTTGAATACACATCCACTATTTTTGGCGGATCTACATGTATGCCTTTGCTATCAATGACGTGACCGAGGAATTGTACCTTCGGAATCCAAAACTCGCATTTTGAAAACTTAGCATACAACTGCTCCTTCTTAAGCAATTCTAAAATTGCCTTAAGATGTTCTTCGTGCTCTTTCTCGTCCATGGCGAATGAAAATCATATGTCATCAATAAAGACATTTTCGAACCTATCCAAGTAAGGGCTGCACACTTGTTCATGAGTCCATGATACCGCAGGTACGATCGTCAGTCCTGAAAGGCAATAACCTGTAACACTCATAATCGCCCATATCGAGTACGAAATGCCCGTCTTTTTTATTTTGGAAAGTCATGCTCTCGCACTCTAAGCTGGTGATATCCTGATCTCATATCTATCTTCGAATAAATACTCGATCCCTAGAGCTGATCAAATAAATCGTCGATCCTCGGGAGTGGATAATGATTCTTTACTGTCAGTTTATTTAACTCACGGTAGTCGATGCACATCCTGAATGACCCATCCTTCTTTTTGACAAACAAGACCGGGGCTCCCCAAGGTGAGGAACTAGGCCTTATGAATCCTTTGTCAGAAAGTTCTTGTAATTGTTCTGATAATTCCTTCATTATTCTGATGGAGCCAATCGATACGGTGCTCGAGCTACGGGCGCGGCTCCAAGAATTAATGCGATTTGGATTCCACCCGTCAGCCAAGAAGACTTGACAAGTCCTACGGGAAATACTTTTAAAAATATCTCGGACAGAATGGTACTGTTCTTTGATTTTTTTGTTTTCTTCCGCTTGTCCTCCTCTTACTTGACGGATATCTGGCCAAAAAGACTTGGCAACCCTTTGCTATGTACACATGAGGTTTTTAAACTTGATATAACTGTCACACTACGAGATACTCTCCCATTACTAACTTTCGTGCCACATAAAAGTCAACGTTTTATTTCCATAAGGAACTTGAACGAGTGTCTCATTGCACACTATCACGGCGTGACATCTCCTTAACTAGTCCATACCGATAATGATATCGAAACTACCCAGTTCTATGGGCATTAGATCTATGTTGAACAGATGGTCTAAGAAATTTAAAGTGCAACCTGTAAAATATAGTTTCTATCCCGACTAAATTTCCCATTCATCTAATTCGACAACAATAACAATTTTCTAATGGGGTTGGGTGCGATGTTTATCAATGGAACAAAATGCAGTGGATATAATCTTCTACTAATCGACACCAGTGTCGATAAGATAGATGGCAGTAGTGGAATTTAAGAGGAACGAACCCTTTACGACATTGGTATCCGAGTTTCCCGATGCGTTTCCTCTCTTTTCTGCATTCCCAACTGCATAAACCCAGCCTTGTGCATTCCCATTTCCTCCATCTTTATTCTTCAGGTTAGGGCAATCTCTCTTTGAAATGCCACACTGGTGCTCCACACTCGAAACAACCAATTCCTTTGGAATGCTGCCCCATTCCTTTTGAGTATTAGTAACATTCGGTGTAACCGATGTACTCCCAGCAATTTCGCGATCAAAGTGCCCTATTTTATTGCACTGAGAAAAAACTTGAGGCACCACTGGGTGCATGGGCCGCGTTGTTGGTGAGATGGCACATGGTGCATTTGGGGCAAAGATCCCCCAAAAGGCTTATCCTTTCGCCTGTCCCCTATGTAGAACCTTGGCTACATTTGCCTCTTAAAGGGTTAATTGCTGGTGACCATGGTTGTTTCACATTCTGACGGAATATCAGCCTTCTTTTTGTTGTCTATTGCCTTTGCCACTAGGTTGCGGAGTTTTTGATCCATCAAGTCGATAAGGCCAATTCAATTGTCTCATCTATGTCCTTGGGTCTGCAGACTTGACGTTCCAATAAGATGTTGTCAGGAAGTCCACTGATGTACTGTCAACCTTCTCCTCGGTTTTCGTATAGGCAACAATCCTTGATACATATCAGGTTAGTTCATGGAAACGTTCAGTGTATGCTGGAACATCGTTTCCCTTGACCTTTAGGTTCCACAGCTCAATTTCTAATTTCTTGATTTCACCCTGTGAACAATACTTGTCCGTCATCTTTTTCTTGAGCACTTCCCAAGTCATTGCATATGCCTCGGGATCTAAGTTTCTTATCTGACCATTCCACCAAGTCAGAGCAGCACCTAACAGAGTGCAGGTGGCAAACTTTACTTGATTCTCAATAGCACAACCACTGATATTGAAAACTGACTCCATCTTTTCAATCCACCGAGTTAAACACCACTCTTTCGTCCCCTTGAAGTTCAAAGGTTACACTTTATGAAGTCAGCGTAAAAATAAAGGCGCGTAATTTGCACGTTCCTTCGGTTATCCCCGTGCGAACTGTGGCTTCCATCTCCATTGGTGGAGTTTCGCAAAAGAGCTTGGTCAATCATTGCTTGGATGGATTCGGGAGTCATGTTGTTTGGGTTGGTGTTGTCAACAGGGGTATTTGGCCCTTTTCTGGTCGTAGGTGCCATGATTTGTCTATATTACAAAAGACAAAACATGAGGTTATATGTCAGAATATAATAATGCATAGATGAGATATCAACACAAGAGAGATATATAGTACAACATAACACATCCATTTCATTAATAACTTTAAAAATTTTACATGAAATTGTTGTCGGAGTACACATAATACAATGCAAAAGATCTAAGGCTATGCTAGTGGGGAAAACCCCTAATACTTAACATGCCTGTACAATGACCTAGCAAGATACAATAACATAAATTGCTAGATGTGACTGTCCCAATCAAATCCCAGAAGCATCTGGTGATCTGGAAACCTACATCGTGGTCCTGGTTGTCTAGCTCTCCCTCTGCTGCTCTCCGCAAAGCTAACAACTCAGCTCGTAGCAACACGGGCGAACTCGGAAACGAACTCGGAAACTCGGTGCTGGCGGGATGAACCGTAACTCGGACGAGGGGGCCTGCATGGTCACTCATCTCTCGTCTCATATCTCTAATGACTCGAAGAGTCTCTACCATTTGTGCCTGACGTCTACGGTCAGTCTCTCAAAGCGCTACTAACATGGCCTGCTGCATCTGAAAGCGAGTTTCATGTACTTGATGTTGTGTTTGAATGAGAGTACTCTACAGTTGTAGCTGTGTCTGATGAGCCTAGAGATGGGTCTTGTGTGCATACACATGATCACGATGGGTCTGAAGCTCCTGATAAGTCGCCTGACTCAATCCTAGTCGAGTGAGCCCTAACCTTCTCAGAAGCATAGGCCTCCTCCTCCACCATCCATACTGTCTCCTGAAGAGTCATCTTATCCCCCATAAGTAAATCGACCAGATGCGAGTCCATATCGACTCGTTATGATATACGAGACCTACTATCCTGGGAAGGCAAAAAAATCCTCTAGTAAAGCATACAGTCCTTTGTGAAATCATGCTTATGGGCTGAGCAAGCTCTGTGACCCTAGTATAAATTTAAAACCCACTCGCCACTCATATGAGGTGTTTATATTCTAGAACTCGTGCCTCTACCGGGTCTACCCAAGTATCCCTAATCCCGTACCCAACATCTCTAATCTCCTGTCGCCTCTCTTCAGCATCTACCGTGTCGACAAATCCATAATCTATCCCTCAACCTCTGGTAGGTCTAGCAGTAGAACTCTCTCCAATATCATATCTGGAGCCTAGAGTGGACAAACACAGCCTCTTGCGGGGAGGCTGCTCAGACTCGAGAATGTCATCCCTATGGTCAACAGGTGGTGGTATGGATAGAGATGGTGGAGAGCGTGTAGTGGAGGTGATGATAATGGCGGCAGTAACTGACATCAATAAACCTGAGTGGATGCTATCCTGAATGTCTGAGATTTTGGTTGGACACCTAGAATATGATAGTAAAGGTGATGGACTGTGAAGGTGGAGCTGTGCACCAAGCAAGGCGCTCGCCTCCTGCAGAGGGAGGGTGATAGTGAGATAAGGTGGTGATGGTGATGGATAGTCATTACAAGAAGTCACTCAACCTCTGCTCATGTGGAAAGATATAGGAAACTGAGGCCGGGACGTAAATCCTAGCTCCAATGTAATGTTCAGGGATGGTGGTGAGTGGGATAACAGGCTTTGCTGTCCCTCAATGGCGTGGGAAAACAGGCTCATCAACAGGTATAAAAATAGTAGAGTCGGCCGAAGCTAAGTGCTCCTCCTCCTCTTCCTCTTCCTCCTCCTCGTCCTCATCCTCCTCATCCTCATCCTCACCATCAGCGTCATCCCCAGATGAATCGCCGTCATCATCATCTCCATCATCTCCACTCCCCCGTCCCTAGGATAGTCACCGCCGGACCAATCCCCTGTCTCATCGTGCTTAGTACTCCTCAGGATCTTCCTCGGATCCGTCTCAGTAACATGTCCGGGTGACTTTACAGTAGGTGAATCAACATGAGGTAATGGCTGCTCCTCAGCTCGAAACTCATGGTCATCCTCAAATGGTATATACTCAGGGTATATAGGCTCTGGTGTGTAGTCAAGATCATGTTGTCCTGTTACGACACATAGGCGTCACGATCATCCTCGACCCTGAGGGACTTGGCGAGTCTGTGACCTCTGGGCCCTTGTATGTAATCCAGTGATGGTGGGGCTACTGGCTGTAGCGGGAGTCCGTCATATCCTAATACGATGACCCGTGGAATGCCTCCCTCAGATACCTCCTCATCATCGGCTCCCTAAAAGGCTCTGCCAAGCTCAGAGTCGGTGTAAACAGAAGTGTAGGTAACAGCAGATATCGCAGAAGACATGATGACTGCAAAAAGCAAAATAACTAAGGCAAGTATTACTTATAGGAAGGATCGATATGATATGTCTGTAAGCTTTAATAATAAAAGTCTTATAGTAATATACGTAATATCATTTATATACACGTTATATCAATCATGTAAGCACTTAGTACCCTACTAATGCTAAAACAATGCATGTCATGTAAGCATATATGTGCTAGATGTAAACAAGTAATGTATGTATGTCCCATACAAACCCCGTTTGTAAATCAAGTGTATATGAAATGGGTATAAGTCCACAGACAAGACTTTTGGACCTGGTTCTCTATAACTTTGTGCCCTGATACAATCTGTAACACCCTCAAATCTGAGCATGCAGCGGAATGTTGAATATCCGAGGGCGTTACATTTACGGATTAATTGCACAAGATCTGAGAACGACTACTAAATGTGTCGTTTGAAAAAGATACATTGGATTAACAAAATACTTGTTTGTTACATAAGCCCATGGCTTCAAATTGTTCACAATATAAATAAAGATTCCGTTTTTTTTTTTAAACAATTGTCCCCAAAATGTAATAAGACTCCAAACTTAAGTGTTGACTCTTCAATTATTGACTTCCAATGTATCATCGCACCTCGTTCCCTTAATTTACCTGAAAAACACCAAACAAACATGCTTTAAAACGTCAACTAATGTTGGTGATTCATAGGTATAATGTAAATCAATAGTAGGACCGCCCCGCAAGATTTCCAATTGTATATTAAACAACAAATGCAAACATCATAAAATAATTACTTTTATCCTAGCCATGACACTGAAAGCTCGACAAGTATGAAAGCAAATATATTGCCAATGAAAGCCCGTTGAAAGAGTACTATAAACCCAAAACATCCTAAATCCCGACAATGATACGTTCATTCCCAGAAATACCTAATCATCACCCGAAGAAACTGGGATTGTCATCCCAAATAGATCTATCTATAACATACGCGCTCCATAATCTAGTAATTGACCAGTTTTAGTGATAATGGGATCAGTGAGTTATCATCCGCTACTTAGGCAAAACACTAATTCATGGTATAAAAATGTACACTTGCGTCCAATTTGTAAAACAAAACATGTTCTCACCCCAAGATGTAAAATCAATTAAAATAATTGTAAAAACAAGGGGCTATGAACTCACCTTAGAAGGTAGTCCACACCTCTGATTGATATTAATTAATCCAATCAGGTATGAATCACTACCGCAATTTACCTAAGTAAATACGGTCAAGTCTTAGTCTACATAATTAGGCTAACGACTCAATGTATAAACTATAATAATTTCCAGTTTATATATACTGTTATCACTTGTGTGGTGGTGTACTCGTTTATTGTATTCGTTTTCCTCGTTTGCTCTTGGGAAGGTGTACGACTATATACTTTTAAGTTTACAAGATGTTTAAGTATTAATAATAAATACACCTATTTGTCATTCGCGTGACTTTAGTTATATAAGTATCCATATTGTATCACGACTAGTCCGTTACCATAAGTGTTTATTTAACTCACTTAATTATATAAAACACCCTTAGGTTTTCATTATTGGCAAAAATAGTCCAATACTTTAAAATAGAATCTATTACTGTTTACAACCCTGAGATTTCCAAATTGATACTTTAGTCTCCCTCAATTTTACAAAAAATCCTTTCTGGTTCTTATTAGTTTCAAACAGTCCCTCAAGTTCAGGAATGTCAAAAGCAGTATTATTAATATGCTAGCAGTATTAACAATATGTTAGCAGTACTAACTCTGCTAGCAGTACTAACTTCTGCTAGCAGTACTAACTTCTTAAGCCTGACAGTATTAACTTCCAATTTAGCTCGTATCATACAACCTATTAGTGAGTTACAAATTTTGTTTTAGAGTTTGTTTGAAGTTCGTGTTGACTCAAAGTTCGGGAATGACAAAAAAACAGTATTATTAATACCATAGTAAGTATTACCCAGATAACGCTAGCAGTACTAACTCTGGCTAGCAAAACGGAACTTTCATAAGCCTTAGTAGTATTAACTTCTGCTAGCAGTACTAACCCTGCTAGCAGTATTAACTTCTGCTAGCAGTACTAACTCTGCTAGCAGTACTAACTCTGCTAGTAGTACTAACTTCTGCTAGCAGTACTAACTTATCCTAACTGAAACTAACTTCTGCGTACACATCATTTATCAAGCAAGACGAGTTGTTAAGTATTATGATACGTGGCATGAAAGTGCTTCCATTTCCAAACGAGCTATCCAACCTCTCGGTTAAATATTTTACGTGTGCATGTCAATATTTAACCATCCTTTGCTTATACACAAGATCTATTGTGTACGGTGCCTCATGGCCATTGGTTTCCCCACACAAGTCCCTATATAAGTGTTGTATATTGTAAGACGGACAATGGGTTTGATCCTGCAAGGCACGACCCATGTTTAGCTTGTTAACTCATATTAACTGTGCCTTATGACACATGAAGCAAACATGAAACTTGAATAAGAACGTAGGCTAAGACACTTACAAAGGGTCCTAGCTTCTTGTGATGAGTTAGGCAAGCAACTAGCTTTGTGTACACACCCGCGTGTGTATTCAACCCAAGCTTCAAAGCTTTTTATACCCCTCGTATGACCTTAGCCGTGCTTAGGACGAATTTAGGGTGCGTGTAGGCTTGGTTTTGGTGTAACCCGAAAAAGAGGGAAGAACAATATGGTTTATTTGGTGGAGTGTTTGTGTGTTTATTAGTTTCAAGAAGTTTTTTAAGTGACCATTAGTGTGTAATAATAGGCAAATGAGGCTAGTTAACCCTCCTTAGTCCTAAACAAACTAATTCGATCCATAGTGCATGGTTTTTAAGGGTGGGGGGGGGGGGGGGTTGAATAGTTTTACCGATTAATTAGCGTTTTAAAAGTTTGCTTATGAAATAGTTTGATTCGAGTTGTATGTCAATCAACCAACAATATGAATCACAGCAAAACTATCTAACAATGCAAGTAATAAGTAAAGAGGTAAGGAAAGAAACGATCAAACCAAGACACCGAGATTTATAGTGGTTCGGCAACGAAGCACCTCTTCGTTCCTACTCCACTCCCCGAGTACTCCACTCGAGATTTCACTATGTCAACAAGCTCCCTTTAGGCGGAGAAAACCGTTTACACGTCGCTTACTTACTTTTCCGACACTAAGCTAGATGTCGAGTCCTAATCTTAGCTAGAACCAATCTAAGACTTCACTAAGTCTTCACACACTCACAAGATATACACTCTTGGATTGACACACAATCCAAATCACACCAATATACAATATACACACTTGGATCTACACGCGATCCAATTTATACAACGACACAAAACAAATGTAATGAATGTTTGTGATCTTGAAGAAGAAAAGAGAGAGAGATCACTTGATAACAATTCGTATGTAGAAGAATACGATTGTTCTTCTTTTGCACTTGATTAGAAGGTAAAGAAGGGAGGAAGAAAGAATTAATCACTTAAAACAAAATCAAGAAATGTTAGTGATCAAGATATGTGTTTTAGAAAGAAAGGAAGAAGAGAGAAAACTAGATCTGATAGAATTTTTGGCAAGAGGAAGTCTGTTTTTGAAATGGGGTGGCCCAGTATTTATAGGGGACAAAAAATGACCGTTGCTGGCGGCGGTCCCGGCGGTCCCTTATATATAAGGGGGCCGCCGACCCTATAAGGGGGCCGTTGCTAGACTCCGCTCCATTTTTTGTCCTTTTGTGATGAAGGTTGTATCTGTTATGGAACCTTCTATTTTGGGGGAAAATTTTGAAATTCAAATTTTATGTTTTTAATAAAACATTTCTTTTAATGAATAAATAATTTGTTTTTATATTTTTATAAAAACATTTTTGTGGAAGTATAAGATTTAAGAAAAATTATTTTCTTGATCACTAATCATGTTTAATGATTTGTTTATCCATACCTTAAGTGATTAATCTTAGAAATAGAATTTTATGATTAGTAATTTATAAATGTTTAATTTTATCGTAAACGTTTTCACATTTTGTTATTATCAAAATACTGAGAGGTCGAAAAATATAAATAACATTTTTGGACATTATTTGTATTAACAAAAAAGTTTGATGTGATGCAATGTTTGTGAAAACGGTTATAGTCTAGGGTAAAATACGCAACCTAGTTCTCTATAACCAGTGCTCTGATACCAATCTGTAACACCCCAAAAAATGTGTCACAGCGGAAATATGTCCGGGGGCATTAATTCATAATATAACAGCACAAGATACAAGAGAACGACCTCTAAATGTGTCGTTTTGAAAAGTAATCTCGTTGATTTCCTTGAAATTGATATAACATTTGTCCCATAATTGCATCACAACGAAAATTTTGAAAACAACCCAACAAGATTTGATCATTTGTATGTAAGTAGAAATCCATAAATGAAATCTTGTCAATTTTAGACTCCAGTGCACATCAAGTAAGCCAAGCATCTAATTCACTTAAGAAAAACATGCTAAAAAGTGTTAACATAAAGTTGGCGAGTTCATAGGTTTGTTTAAGTATGAATGTAAGTTCAAATGAATATGTTTGCTGTGCGCTCATTTTCATTTTAAGCAGGCCGATTCGTTTCGGTCAGCGGTTTTTGCATTTTGTTGGTCCCCTTTAGTTAGGGGTGAGCATGGATCGGTTTGGTTCGGTTTTTGTATAAAACCGAAAACGAACCGAAAAAATTCGGTTTTTGATTTTTAGAAACCATTCGGTCTGGTTTTGTGTCGGTTTGGTTTCTCGGTTGTCGGTTTATTTTCGGTTTGGTTTTTCGGTTTTTTTGTTTTCTATATGATTTATCTAGCTTTGCTTTTACAAAGTCGATTTGGAATATACTGAGGGCCAACACCTTCAACGCTTTAAAAAACAATACAAACAAGAAAAATAAAAAACACAACAATGACATTAAGAAACAAATGACCATATAAAATCCTAAAAAATATTCTTTATGTGTTATAAAGCAACACAATAATAACGATAAAATCCTAATAAACACAAAAAACTTTTAGAATAGAATTTATTTATGTGTCCTAAATGGCATGTTCAAGAGGCATATGAAACAAAAAGTAGTTACGCGACATGATATAGTTAATCTAGCGGAGCATATTCATCTTCCCTTAGCTTCGATCAAAATTTATTTTTGTTCCCATGTTTATAAAGACCGATTTGGTTTATATCGGTTTTTTTAATGCTAAAGCCAAACCGAACCAAAAACTTCGTTTTTTTTAAATCCGAAAACCGAACCATCGATTTTTTAATCAGTTTCGGTTTTTTAGGTTTCGGTTCTTCGGTTGTTTTTCGGTTTAGGTTCGGTTTTTCGGTTTCCTGCACACCCCTACCTTTTGATATTGAAAATATGACTTAAGATGAAGCACAATTACAGATATAAATTGTAATTCTTCTTTTTGTCGTATACACTTTTTGTTAGCTTTTTAGTCTATTATTTGTGTTATATAGTGTACTTCTATGTTAATATTGTTCTTTGTTTAATATTTTGATGCTCAGTAATAAAATATGGTGCGTAAAATATAACCTCAGCGTATCAAAACACACGTGTCAAGTTTTTATTCGCTTAAAAATAAAATAGTGCTCTAAGATGACCCACTACCTTTGTTGAATATTTTGGTGCGCCAAGGTTGATGCGTGCGCATCAAAATGACTAAGATAAAAATACGGTTGAAATATAGCGTATCTTGAAAACACACTATTAAATATAGCTATATATGAAATGTCACCTTTTTATTTCACTTATGTTATTACCCGCACATCAAAAAATATATGTCTAAAAATTTTGTTGCTTTTCAAAAAAAAAAATATTACATAGAAAAAAATTATTTTATTTATGTGAAAGTAAGCAAAAATACACTTTAACTAGCCTCTTTTGGGTACACAAAAGGAAAAGAATATCACTGTATTTCTATTCTATTTTATCTTTTGGCTTTTCGAAGGAGTGTATGTACGGGAATGTGTGAATTTATTGTAGGGAAAGCGGAAGAGAGTGTTGACTGGTAGTAGTAATTTTGTTCCCACTTTAACCTATTTCAAAACATTAACCATTATTTTTTGTTCCTTTCATGCTGGACCGTTGGATGAAGATCTAACGGGAAAAATAGGAGGATGCAGCCTGAAAAGTGGTTTTGTTTTAATCGAATCAAATTATTATGGTTTGTTTTTTCGTGTCTTGTGATTAAAATACATTAACCATGATCGTAGTAGCCGTTTTAATGTTCAGAAAACAGTGTTACGCCATCAAGGTTTTAAAAACAATAGAACTCCGTAACTAGTTACTCCACTTTTTCTGTATTAAATCAATACATTATAAAAAATAATTTATAATGTAAAAAAGTATTATAAAAAAATTATTTTGAAAAAATAATTTATAAATAATATATTTGGTCGTAAAAACCTTCATATTTAATATAAATTATAAAAAATATTTCGGTTGTAACATTTGGTTAATAAATAGTGTGATGGTTATACTTTTTAATATACATGACCGATTTTCTTTCATATTTTACACCTACGCATCTTTCTTACTTTTTTTCTAGTTACAATTGATTATTATTTAAGGGGGAATTTTATATATACCTAATGAAACTTCATAAATTACATATTTTCTCAAAACACAAGTTTTCAATGCATAATGTACAATGAAATTAAAGCATATTTGGGAAAATACGTAAAATATTTTTGAAAGTTTTTTTTTTGAGGATACATAAAATGCCCATTTATTTAAAATGTAAACTATGTTTTTTTAACTCAAGGTCTTTCATCTAGTGTATATTTTATTAAATAAAGTGTTTTAGCTTAAAGTGTTTTAATTAGCCTTGAGAAAGATATTTGTGAGTTTCACGATTAAGATGTAATAACTAATAAGTGTTTTGAGCCCACATTTATTTCAATTGTGAAGGAATAAGAGAAAAGTAAACACATCAAAGTTGTCCATCAACCAAAAAGTTATAAATTCAAGACTCGCTAAATCATTTGTGAAAGAGGTGGTATAAAATATCAATCTAACGAGTCTATATATTTTTTCTTTATGTTAAACAGTGTAACCAGTTGTTTTCAAACTAGATAAAATATCAATCTAAAAAGACTATAATCTTTTATATAATAAAAGAATTATATTATTATAGAGTTTTCTATGAAATTTGATCTTATAGAAAAAATTTTTAGACCAATCAGAATGTTTGATTTTGACACGTAGGCAAATCGTGCGATCTGATTTGTTAAAAAAGTCAAAATTAAATCCAATTTGGTCAAAATTGAAAATTATGGTGCAATAATTTGGTGGTATAAAAAACACATAAAAATATATATGTCAAAATTTGTGAAAACAAAAAATTTAAAGAAATAGAGGTAATTAATCAACTTTAGTGGTTGAATTATATATATATATATATAATATGGAGTTAAGTGTAAATTTATAAGTTTTCATGTTTTTAATAACTTTAAAAATAAACAAATAACCCCTTATACTTTGTACCCCTAGACTTTATATTTAAAAAATACAACATATATGTTGTTTTAAAAATACAATCATATATATGGACAAAGATTATTAATACATAAATAAAACACAAATTAATTGTGTGATATAAATAAATAGACCGATATTGTAAGTAATACGAACAACTCCTATTTTCCTCTTTTTGAGTTAAGTATGAATAGCTCGAAAAAAATAGGTTTACTATATGCCTTCAATAAATACTCATCCGTTATTTCATTGTATAATTATCAATGCGTACACAGTGTACACGGACATGTCTCGACAATGATCCGTCGCACTAGTCTCAACTAAGTCAGCCTTACTCAAACACTCAACGATCTAGGCATCTAAGAAGCTTTAAGAAGGAACACGAAGTGGAAAGGGTAAATGCTTTGTATTGCTAAAGAGAACTTTACAAAAGAGAATACAAGTGAAGAATAAGATGATTTCCCCAAATGAGGATGGTCCTATTTATACTACACAAACTAAGGGCTACAAATGGGCTTTATTACAAGGGCTCGTATTCTACAACCTTCTACAAGAAGCTTCTAGGTCTTCCATGAGTTTCCAAGGGCTTCCAAGAGCTTCTCCACCTTACGTATAAAAAAAAAAAAAAAAAACAAAAAAAAAAAAAAAAATAAAAAAAAAAAAAAAAAAAAAAAAAAAAAAAAAAAAATAAAATAAAAAAAAAAAAAAAAAAAAAAGCAAAAAAAAAAAAAAATTCCACTAAGTCTTCTATTCAAGTGTAGAACAATCCGGAATCCCGAGTAACCTCGTAAAACCAGGCGGGACGTGACATCCTCCCCCACCTAAGCTCGCGTACTCCTCGTCTACCATCCTCGTGATACTCTTTGACTCTGTCTCGCAACTGCCACAGTAAGTCTTCCGCTTCCCAACTTGCTTCACTATCAGGCAAGTCACGCTACTTGATCAAGTACTCTTTATAGCTAGGCACTCCTCGTCTTCGTATCGTACGATCCGATAAAATCTCTTCGACCTCTCGATCGTACGAAGTAACAACCGCTGTTGGTGCCCGCTTGGACACCCTCGTTACGGGTCTTCCTCGTCTCCATGAGAAGGCTTGAGAAAGCTAACGTGAAAGACCGGGTGGATCTTCAACTTGGGCGGTGGTTGAACTTGATAAGATACCTTTCCAACACGTCCAATCATCGGGAAAGGGCCTTCATACCTCTGTATTAATTCCTTATGAACCTTCCTCAGTGACTTGAATTGTTGAGGCAAGAGCTTCACCATCTGTTGATCTCCGACCTCGAACTCGAAGTGTCTCCTCCTTTCATCCGCCCATTTCTTCATCTTCTTAGCCGCCTTGTCCAACGATGCCCGAGCCAAATCGCTGTTCGTAGCCCCTCCTCATGGTTTTTGCAGCGGCCCGAGCTACTCCTCTTCGTATAGGATCGGCTAAGGCATTGGAGTCAATGTTGGCGCTCGGACGCAACTCAAAAGGACTTTTCCCCGTGGCTTCACTCCGTTGCATGTTGTAAGAAAATTGTGCAACATCAAGAGTTTAGCCTCAATCAAGTTTTGGCACCACAAGTTCGAAGATAGAGCGTCAATAGTGCATTCATCCTCGCCGTTTGTCCTCTTAAAAAAAAATTTGGATGAAAACTCATGGAGAAGTTCAAATCCGTCCCCATGATCTTGAATAACTCCGTCCAGAAGCGCCCCGAATCCAAAAAAAAAAAAAAAAAAAAAAAAAAAAAAAAAAAGAAGCTCGATCACTAACAATCACATGTGGCACTCCCCAATACTTTACCACATTCTTGAAGAAGAGCTTGGCCGTATCATCCGCCGTAACATCGGGTGGTGCGGCTATAAAAGTCCCATACTTCGAGAATCGATCCACCACCACTATAATACTTCCACCCCCTTCCGACTTGGCAAGCATGTGATAAAGTCCATGGAAACACTCTCCCATGGTCCCTTGGGCGTCGGTAAAGGCTCTAGCAATCCGACCCCTGACTTTCTTTGATCTATCTTGTCTATGTTGCAAATAAGGCACGTCCCAAAATTCTCAAACATCGGCCCCCATCCTGGCCAATAGTATGCCCCTGACCAATGCCAACATCCTCAGGAATCCCAGATGACCAACCACTTTGAATCATGACACTCTTCAAATGCGTCGCCCTAAGGGCGCCCCACTTAGCCGTAAAGCCGATCTCCTTTGGTGAATAACATGTCTCCCTTGAGCCAAAATCTTTGGGTCCTCCCGTCTTTCGCCAAAGATATGATCTTCTTGGCCAAAGGATCATGTTCCACCCTTCCCTTTATTCTGTCTTGGAGGAAGAATTGGGCTTGGGTGGTGACTGCAAACTCTGCCTTGCGACTCAATGCATCGGCTACCACGTTAGCCTTCCCCGACTTGTATTCCAATTGGTAGTCGAACTCGGCTAGGAAGTCTTGCCAACGAGCTTGCTTGGGACTTAACTTATTTTGGGTTTGAAAATAACTCGTGGCAATGTTATCCGTCTTGATCACGAATCTCGAACCCAACAAATAATACCTCTAAATCCTAAAGCAATGGACAACCGCCGTCATCTCTTTCTCTTGCACCGTGTACTTCCTTTCCGTCTAGTTTAACTTCTGTCTCTCGAATGCGACCGGGTGTCCATATTGCATTAGAACTCCTCCAATAGCAAAGTCTGATGCATCCGTGTGTAACTAGAACGGCATGGTCACATCCGGTAGTCTCAACACCGGCTCTTCCATAACCGCTTTCTTCAAACTCTCGAACGCCGCTTGGCACTCTTCGTCCCATATCCAAGCTTTGTTCTTCTTCAATAGGTCCGTCAAAGGGGATGTTATGGCCGAGTATCCCATGATGAACCTGCGGTAATAGTTCACCAAGCCAAGGAAAGATCTCAACTCTGTAACCTTGGTTGGAGATTCCCAATCTTGGATAGCCTTTATCTTTGCACCGTCCATTATCAATCCACCATCCTTGATCTTGTGTCCCAAGAACTCGACTTCATCTTAGGCGAAAGAGAACTTATCCAACTTTACATAAAGTTCATTGTCTCGTAACACCTAGAACACATGTTTCAAATGCAAGACATGCTCCTCCAAGGTATGACTATAAACAACAATATCGTCCAAGTATACCACCATAAATTTGTCAAGGAACGGGTGAAACAACTAATTCATGAGGGTGCAAAATGTTATGGGAGCATTGGTCAATCCAAATGACATGACTAAGAACTCGTAAGAGCCGTACCTAGTGACACACGTCGTCTTAGTCTCGTCTCCTATAACACCCCCATTTTTACATATAGCAGCGGAAGCTAATCTGGGGAATTATTTCATAGTATAACAGTCATAATCATAGAAAATGACTCGAAAGAGACGTTTTTAAAAAGATAAGTTATCATTCATTATTTTATCAGAGTTTTTACAAACAGAGGTCCCAAAATCTATATGAAAACATAAAGTTTGAATGATAACAGTTTAGCCATCTTCAAGTCTGTGCCACTCCGTGCCATAAGATGTTCAGTTACATGAGATAAACATGCTAAAAAGTCAACACAAAGGTTGAGTGAAATTCATAGGTTTAAGTAAAGTAGTTTGAATACAAGTTTAATAGTGGGTTACGTTGTTATACACCCATAGTTTGTAATAATTGCACGCATGTACAATTATCATAGAAAACAATATTATTGCCCTAAGCTCATGACACCGAAGCCTTAGGTTAATCAATAACCACAAATAATTACCCCAACGGGTGTCTTTGCCAACACTCGTAAAGTTATTCAAATGTGTGCTATTGGTTACCGACAGTATAAGGTATAAAACACCAACGGGAGATATATCCCAAATATGATTTTATTCACAGCATTCGTAGCTTACCCTGATGAGTATTAACCGGTTCATGATAATGGGACTTAATGGCAAAAGTAGGGACTTAGGCAATAATGTATCTGATAGCATACAGAAAATAACGTTGCTTCATGTTTTAGAGCATGTGCCCCCTCGCGGGTTTATGAAACATTTAAAAGATTGAATGCGAGGCTATGAACTCACCTTAACAGTACGGGAAATCTGATTGATGGCAAAAGTATATGAAATAAAGTAACGCTTATCACACAACCTGAGTAATATGGTCAGTCTTAGTTTGATTGCTATGATTTTTTATGTCATAATTGAAATATCATTTTGATTGGATTTATTATGGAAATATCATATCACTGTTCAGGCCATCATAATTCAGAGGTCATGTAGTAAACGTTTGAGGAGCCAGGACACTTTAAATCGAAAACCACAAACTCGTCAAAACGTATACCCAAATGAAAACCCCAAACATAGCTATAGCATGTATCCCCCTCACGGGTTTATGAAATAGAAGATTTAAAAGTGAGGCTATGAACTCACCTTAATAGTATAAGGAAATCTGATTGATGGCAAAAGTATATCAAGTGAAAGTAACGGCTTTATCACGCAACCTAGGGTGATATGTCAAGTCTTAGTGTGATAGTTTATGTTTCAAACCTTTAACTTTGAAACTTGGCAAAATAGGTCCTTATAGTTATAACTTTTAGAATAATGACATTTTCAGCCCCTTTAGTTATAAATTTTAGAAAGTTATGATATATACCCCTATGCATAGAAATATTTGCAAAACAAGTCCAAAAATCCATGCAAGCTTATTTTAGGATTCCAAATGATATTTGCAGGTTATAGCTTATTAGAATAAGCTAAAATAAGATGTTCTAACGTAACAAAAGTTTAGAAAAAAGATTCGTTAGCTAGAAAATCAAAATGGGTCGCTTTTAGGGTTTTAACCAAAAACACATGGGTTTGAGGATTCAAAGCTTCAAACAAGAGTTTATATACGATCTTAAGAGCATTATAAACATTCTAATATAGATTATAAGTTTATGGAACAAGATCATAGGCTTACTTGATCTAAAATGGGTCAAAATGGGTTTTTATGACTCGTACGCCTAGAAATGGCTTCAAGACTTTGTTTTTCTTGCTTCTTGGCTTCTATTCTGAGCTTAGGGACTTCTCTTGATCTTCTATTGCTGCTAGGGAATGGCTAGAACTCCATTTGAGTGTGTGAGATGAGTTTGAGGTGTGAATGAAAGTGTTGTGTATGTATGCGTATATATAGGGTCAAAAACCCTTGGTGCCCAAGTTTTCTTGTCATCTAAGGGTTTGATAAGTGTCCTAGCTAGCTGAGGTGAGTAAGAGATGCTAGTAGGATGAGTAAGGAAGGCTAGAACTAGCTATGAAGATGTGGAATGGGTGTTTGGAGGCCACGGCTAGGAAGGGGTGACAAGGTGGTGACTTGGCCAACTTGGTGGCCAAGGGAGGAGATAGAGGTGCTTGTAAGCTGCTTGGTGACATAAGGGTGAGGTCATGGAGGTGCTTGGTTAGTAACTTGGGTTTAAAATGGGTAAAAATGAAAGAAAATAGGTGGCGGGTTTGGTTTATTTTCGGGTTAGGGTTTAGGGTTTTAAAATGTGGATTAGGGTTAGGATTAGGGATAGATTAGGGTTTAGGATTAAGGTTTAGTGTTAGGATTAGGGATTAGGGTTTAGTTTTAGGTTTAAAGTGAAATTAGGGTTTTAGGGTTTTGTTTAGGGTTTAGGTTTTTAGATTAGGGTTTAGAATGAATTAAGGTTTAGGTTTAAGGTTTAGGAGTCACGCATTAAGTGTTTGTACCTTGTGTTATAGTGGTAGTAAGAAACTAAAATGAATTTGGAGGTAAAATGACCTAGTTTAACTTTCTTGCATTATTAACTTGTACATTAAGCTTTAGAAAGTTGTAACTTGATTTAGGAGGGAAAAGATATTCAAATGTTATGCTATGATACTTGTACACATGCTTTAAAGGCTTGTACATTTATTTTATATGTATACATTACATATAATTAGGGTTTTGATATAAACGTTAACGTTTAATGCTTGTTTTGATATAACGTTTTGAAAAGTACGTTAAATGGATAATGTACTTGGTAAAAATGATATTAAGATATAGACTTGACATATTAGGATGTTTACATGATATAAACATAGATAGAGATGACATTAGTAGAGGTTGTGTGGGCTCATTTACTTTAGAGATGCAAGTTACGTTGCATAATGAGATAAAGCAAAAATTTCCCTGTAAAAAGGTGGTATATATAATAGATGGATATTACAGTGCATCTAATTTAATAGTTGGATATTTACATTGATGAAAATTGCGGGTTGTTATAGAGTCTGACTATAGAATTATGTGGTTCAGAAATGTAAACATAGAGTCGGATAGAAATGCAAACAAATACCAATTTCCAAAGGGGCTTATTACATATAAGTCCCAATAAGCTCATAACTTCAAAAACTAAACTTATGAAATACATGGCTACTAAAATTAGCTCATAACCCCAAAAATAAGCTTGAACAAACAACGCCTTATATTATAACATTTAGTCCAAAATCCGTTAATCATACAAACTAACATTTTTGCACAAACAAATCAATTTCGCTACAAAAACCAAAATAAGAAATCTTATACCTCACGAAGGTACCCTCTTCCATAGATTATACAAATAAGCAGAAGCACGGAACAACAACCACATGCAACACATCACCATAACATAACAAATCACCAAAAATGCCCGACAAAAAACAAAAACAAAAGTAACATGAAAAACGCACCTTTAATCCATAATCTTCTGTTATTGCTCATGAGTTGTTGCTTCATAACCCTCGTACCTCAAATCACCATACACCTCATGACACTCACCCACTCACCCATCTCACTCAAATTCTGATTACAAAAAACAATCAATACCATCTTAATTGCCTAAAAATCAAAAAAAGAAAAAAAAACCTGATTTTTTGTCATACCTTTTCATCCTTCAATTAAGAATATAATTTGAGATGGGGAAGATGATCTGGAAACTATGGGTAAATTTTTGGGTGAGAGATTTGAGGATGGATGTATTGGATAGATATATGTGTCTGTCGATGGGAGGAGAGACACGTATTTTATGACGTGTTTTGAGGAGAGGGCTGAGCAATAAATGCCACCGGAAT